>JADLZK010009102.1:0-273054 GCA_015847255.1 Hyparrhenia diplandra | reverse complement strand
CAATCAAGGAATGACTCCAAGTTTACATCTCAAATGAGCATCCTTTGTCCGGCAAAGTAAAAAGAAGATGAAGAAGAATTGACAAAGTAAGATCAATTGGTTTATTCGGCATCCTCATCCCTCGGGCAGAAAAGAAAAATGGATTGGTACAAGGAGAGGACGAACTTGCAACAAAGATTCCATCAAAAGGCCAAGTCACAACACACTCAAGGAGATGATGCAGTCAACCACGACTTTAAGCACCGAGTGACCTGAGTTTGAGCTTGGGGAGGAAGACCAATTCCACTAAAAGATGATCCGACAAGGCTCTCCTCCTCTCGAGACTCCACGCCGTTCCGACAGAAAAATGAAGAGAGGACAAGACACTCAACTACCATACATACCATGAGAAGAACCATCATGAGGTGTTCTGATCTTTGCCATGATTCTACAATAAAGGTAACATCTTGGTGAAGTGTCCCTGTCGATAAAACTTTACTCTAATCATGGCATGTTACTAAGGGTTAAATATATTAAGCTCATAACCTTACTTGGATTATCCCGAATAGCTCAACATGTTAGCTCTTGGTTGTTCTTGCCCTTGTCTCTCTAGTTTTTATTTTTCTACACTTTTAGTTTGCTATGTTATAAAAAGCCACATTCATACCCAGTCGTCCGATCTTTTTCACCTTTGTCACAAATAAATGAAACACATTATGCTACCATGGTTATATATGCTCCAAGGTTAGAGTAGGGATGAATACAATTTTGTAGTTTTGTTGGTGTTTTCCCACCGCTGAGCCCATGCATGATCTCTACCTTGACTTTGGCGGGACACACTTTGTGCCGATTAATGTCACATGCACAACATGCACAATAAGCAAAGGAACATAAGGTGATGCCATCCTCGGGATCACCAATCCCAAAGAGATGCAACTTCAAGATCGGACAAGCAAGCCTAAAAAAGAACAAGGCGGAGAAATTACAAGTGGGATCTGAGGGTGATGGACAAAGGAGACATAAAAAGAAGATTCAAGAAAAGTCCACCGGCTCCACCAACCAAACACTTGGCCGAACCGACCCACTCGGAAGGTCTCCACGAAGAAACAAGCTTGGAGGAAGAAAGACAACAAGATTACACCTTGGGAAGACCACACCACCACCAGCGTCAGCGGTGATCAAAACACCGTCGGCTACCTCATCTCACGCTACTCGCCGAGATCATGAAACCTGCCGCGAACCACGACATCGAAGCGAATTCCATAGATGACTACGCCGAGAGTAAGTACTCGAAAACTCGCCCAAAGAGGTAACTTCGGTATTTATACGCATATTTAATTTTACGCATAGCATATTTCAATTAGCATGTTTCCTTTAAGCATATTTTACTTTTCTAAAACACGCATTAGAAAATCATAAAAATTATGTTGCATTTGCATTAGTTCCTTAAAAAGCCCCATGCAAGCACCCCTTGTTGTGGTGGCATAAAAATAAAAATACAAAAATATTGCACTCATATGTTTTCACATTCAAAAAATACTAACCGCAGAAAAAATTCTCAAAAAAAATGTGGGCACATGATGAGGTCCCACGTTTTTCTAAAAAATCCAAAGAAGTGAGCACATGAAGGCTCACAACATAATCCTAGAATTTGTTCCTTCGGGTATGTCGCGAAATTAATATTTGCGGGGGAGGCATTTAAGGAAAACCCGGAGATGAACAAGTTCCAGGGCGGAATAAAAGACTACTTCAAAGATCCGAGAAGCTTGGAGAGCACCCTCGATTATCACGATAAACGTTATTATCCTATCTATTTTGAATATTAAAAGCTAGTTAAGTATATTTTTGCTTAGAGTTAATGAGTCCCTAAATAAAAATATTAGTTTAAGAGTCAATAAATATTAGAAGTTCGCGAGTTAGCTCTCTTTTCTTTAATTATGACCTTGATGACATATGCTTGAAGCTGATGAATAGTTGCTCATGTATTCCTCTTAAAAGTACTTACACTTTGGACTTAGATTCTCCCAAAGCTTTTAAATGTAATTTGCTCTAAACCCAACTTTTTGTGGGAAGCACATGCTTAATCTAAGTCTTAGCATTGAAAAGATAAAAGTGCATGAAAAGTTGACTCTTTGTTTATCATATTCTTAGAGATACTTGATCAGGCTTTTATCTTTAAAATTATAAAAATATTACATGATGAGTTCTATAGCTATGACCCTTGAGAGTTTGTCACTCGCATCAAAACATCCCACTCCACCAAATACCTTTGCTTCTAATCGAGGAATGCGCCTCCCCATATTCCATCAAGCACAGCCATAATTATAAAAAATAATAATATAAATTCTAGCAATTTTGGATATATCTCTCAACGTTTTATGCCAATTAGATTACGGGCTACATTCAAAAAAAAAAAAAAAAAAAAAAAAAGAAAAATAAGTATTCGAGAGAGAAAAGTGAGACAAGAGAGGGGAGAGTAACGGACAAAAAAAAAGTCATACTAGAGCGAGAAGGGCCTACCTCCACCTAAATAATAAAAATATATTTAGAGATGAATAATGGACACACGTGTCAGGGTGAGAGGGCCCATCTCTAGGAGAGAAAAAATGGACACAAGTCAGGAAAAAGCCCACCTCTCCAAAATGGATGACCGGTCTTAGCAATTTTAGAAAAAGAGATATAGTCCAAGATGCTTGAAAAAAAAAAAAAAAAAAAAAGAAAAGGCTAAAGGCTGTTTACTACCTTTCATCCTCATCCATTTCACCACTATCATCCCACTATGTATGTCCTACCACTTGTGTAATTCCACTCTATCTACTTAAGAGGGTCATACATAGGATCTCACGAGTTTTCTTTTTGAAAAAATAATGCAAAACCCAGGGATGATAGTTGATCAAAGAGTTTGAGACATAATTGTACTTAACTTGATTGTTTATCTTGCTTATGATTTGTGAAAAGGCTCACGACCCATGGTAGCAGTATGATGAGCAATCTTGTTAAGAGGAGAATTTATTCGATAAATACGGTACTTTGGGTATGAAAGCGTAGTAGCGACTCTGATCCTACTATAGCATATAAGCTTTGCTGGGACTAGCGAAAGGAGTAAGCAAGGGGGGTTGTTGATGCTCACTAACTCATATTTTTATGCATCAACCATTCATGGAAAAAGAAGAAAAAATATAATTGAATAACCTTATTGGAGATTCTACTAATGATTTCCATGAGTTTGGTGAAGTTGTGATTTCTGAGGGGACTTAACGAAACTTGGCCAATGGCGTGTCACACGGCCAGCGTAACATGCTTGCAATCCAACTCAGCTTTCAAGTCTAGAAGGCTCGAATACGCAGGCGTTAAGAGTCCCAAACTTGAAATACGCGTCTGAAGACTCAGAAGACCTGACCTTGCCTCCCTTGGGACCGAGCCCCACTGCAGGCGATGACAATTATTAAGCCGTCGGCTATACGGCCGCCAATCAATCTCAGAAAGCCGGAAGCACATGGCGCTCCCAGATGCAATATAATCCGTATGATTATGGTTGGTTTGATCAGAGGCGGCGATAGAAATGCGGGATGATTCAAGGATTAATACCACATCGCTTTGTTGAAGTTGAAGGCAGGAGGAAGACCCATATATAAACAGCCCAAGACCCCTCAAGTCAAATCCAATCCAAGTTGATCTAAGCTTCACGTTCAATAAGTAGATCAAGGAAAAGAGCCAAGACGCAGGAGAAAGAAAGAGGAACACCACGAGGGTAGGATAGCTAATTCATAGCAAGCTCATCCTAGAGCCTAGTTTGGATATAAGTCGGGTTTAAAAAGAAGAAGTGTAATACTCGGTTACGGATCGATAAAGTTACTATGGTTCAATATAATTATTGTTCTCATACACCTTCGTGCTATTTCATTATGTATGCAATTAATTTACTTACTTTATTCTAGTCATAGCATTTTGATATAGTCATTATTCATGGTAATTGAAGTACTTACTTATTAAATGGAAACTCCCTAGTATATTATGCGCATATGCTAGGTAGTAAGAAATATCTAAGCATGAATTTGCCCAAAAGATATAATTTACTAGCATTCACCTTATATCTTGGCAATTAAGTGTGGTAGATCGTAGTGGTGGCGACACTATTGGAGTCCTTTGCAAATCCTCACACGTGTATAAGACCCAGTGATAATAGTTCTTTGGGATTATCTTTGTTTGGTTCTTGATTTTCTTAAGTAATCTTGGGGTACACATTTTTATTTATGGTTTTGATTTATATATGATCTTTATCTTTATGCACTTTTGTTTCCACTTAAGTAAATTCTTTGTATACTACATAGAAGCTGTCCCATTTGTCCCTAAATCAATCCTAATCTAACTAGGAATTAATCTTATCCTATTGTTCTACGTGCACCTCTACTGTCTTATATACTTATCATTATTATCTTTTATTGGCTCCTACTGTTTAAGTAAATACTTTAAACCACCGGAATCTCATTGGTCTTCCATCTTGTCGTAATCAAATGAATTGCTTATCATATCTTCCTCGTGGATTCGATATTTAAAACCCTTCCGGGTGAAATGCTCTTTGGACATCCGTGCGCTTAACGGATCTCTCTCTCTCGTAAGCTAACAAATACCAACGGCCTTTCACGGCCGGCCAGGCGGAATCCCTCTACAAGGAAAGCGGAGGAAGCCCAGCCGAGTGCCTCACTTCGGCCTAGCGGCAGCGGAGAAACTGCCGGGTGAGTGTTCTACTTCCTTATCTGCCCTCTTTGTCATCCTCGGTGTTTTGCGTGCATCACTACGCCGTGAGGACCTCGGCGTATGACATGAGCCGCCCGAAATATGCGAGTGCTGTTGCCAATAGCGACTTCCAGCTCAGCGGAGGAAGGACGGCTCAGCAGCAGAAACGAGGCACTTTGCGGCACACAGCGGCGGGGGCTCTACTCAGAAGCTGCGATGAGTAAGCCGGCGCGGCCGCTTCGCCCGGCTAGTTTTTGAGCGTGGTGACTCTTGTGTCTTGAGCCATCTGTTTGTTTCGGAGGAGAAAGAAGTCACAGGCGGCAGGGATGTGCGATGACAAGGCCGGGAGGCGGCTGCAGGGCGATCCCTGCGGGCTACTGTGAGCGGCTCGCGTTGCAGGAGAAGAGGCGGACTTGAGCGGCGCACCCGGCGACCTGCGTCAATGCTTGGGAAGGAGGTCGAAGCCCTCGAGGCGGCGCGTAGCCAAAAGCCAGGAGGAGGCCGAGAGCTCCCGAGCGCTGGCGTGGGACAGCTGCCGATCCCATATTGGATGGCCGTCTGTGATGTCGCTTGCGCGAGGAGGCGGCCCGGACTGCTCGCGCGGAGTGTCGGCCCTCCGCGCAAGGTGACGGAGGGCGGCCAGGGTGGTCCCAAAAGCGTCGGCGTCGTCTTCTCCCTACCCTCGTTTCGAGTCGGCCTCGTGTAGCGAGGTGGGCCCGGGTGTCGGCGGCCACGCCCGACACAGCGGAAAAATTGCTTGCTGCGAAGGCGCCACCCTTGAGCTTTACTGCCGAGGCTCTTCAAAGCTTCTTTGCAGGAGCTTGAAGTCTTGAGCCCCCGGCGATGGGGATGGGGCGGCGAGAACTTGCGAGAGGGTACGCGGAGGCGTTCGCCCAATAGACTGCCCGGGCGGGGTCTCTCCACGCATAGGGGGTAGAGGTTTACGAGTCCTGCGTGATCGAGGCATTTTTGTAAAAACTCATGGAAGCATGTGCTTTGTTATTAATGAAGCGTCTTTCCCCTTTTGCCGCGTTCGAGTTTCTAATTTGACTTTTTGTGAGCTCCACGACTTGGAGAGCGCGAGCGGCGGGCGTTCTACGGCTGGCGCGGGCTGGGAGGTTAACGAGCCCGATCGCGCCGATGCTCTAAGTGCGTTGAGCTTCGAGGACTTGAGTCGTTTGAAAGCATCGTTTTAGGCTAAAGGAGAACATGGGTTCTTGAGTATGAGCTGCGTTCTTTGAGCTCTAGGCTCCGTGAACTTTTGAGCGGTGTGTTGAGCGATGGGGTGTGCCCCCATTCCCTGTAGCCTCGAGCAGAGAGGCCTTAGAAGACGTAGGGCAACTGTCGTTACTGGTTTTAGGAGCTTAGGGTGTGAATTCGAGATGCTTGCCTGAGGGTTTTTGCATCGAATTGGTGTTTTGACTGAGCTCTTGTAGCTATAAGGTTTGAAGTACATCTTAGGGGAGTAAAGCGGCGTAGGCTATTTGATGTTCCATGCGTTGGTGAGGACTTCGTCCTGGTGGTCCTTGAGCTTGTATGTGCGCGGCCTCAACACAGTGTCGATGGTGAAGGACCCTCCCATAGGTAGGAGAGCTTGTGCTTGTCCTTCGAGCTCACGGACTGCGTCGTAGGGGCGTGATCGCGGCATTTGAGGCTCGTCCCTTGGCGTGTAGACCTCGTGATAAGCGTCGCATGGTTGCGGTGACCCCGGCGAGTGGAGTCGAGTGCGATGTCGCGAAGACTCGTCGAGGCTGTCGGCCCGGCGTCTTGAGCAGCAGCTTGGTTGTTGTGCTGCGTCGAGCTTCGAGGGCTTCGTGGTGAGCCGTTACTCGAGCGAAACGCTCGGTGGGGAGGACGGCCGGATCCGAGCGAAGAAGAGCGAGGTCCGTCCGGTGGCCACGCTGGGTGTGGTCGTGGAGACTCCCATACCGCCGCTGAGGGGCTCGGCGAGCCATCGGCGAAAGCGTACTTCTCAAACCTCACGAAGATCGCGAGGACTTTATGCCTGCCGATCATCCCGATGGCGGCGCTCTACGTACGTTGATTAGTGCGAGGGTGGCCGGCGGAAGGCGTAGTCGCCTGGCGGATACGCGTGTCCAGCTGCACCGGTCGATGAAGACCTCCCCGCGAAGTTGGTGCCATTGTCGGTGATGTCGAGTTCGGGACCCGAGCGGTGGATGATGCCGCGTGAAGAACTTAGCCGGTCTCTTTAGCTCGGCACGCGCGCGATGAGGCATGACCTCGATCGCACTTGAAGAAACTTTTATTCGATGGCGGCGAGAGGTGCGTGTACCCTCCGGTAGTCCTCACAGGTGGTCCCACCATGTCGAGGCCCAGGCTAGCGAAATGCGCGGTGGCGAGGATGCGTCTGGAGGGATTGAGGGGAGATGTGTGCAGCGGCAAAGAAGCTGGCAGCCCTCGCGGCCTTTCGGGAGCGACTTTCGAGTGGCGTCGGCGGCAGCCGGGCTCGGCCGATAGAAAGCCCTGGCGGCGGAAGGCTTTCCCGGAGCAAGAGCTGCGTGAGTGCGGCGTGATGGCGCACTCGCGGCGTGGATCTCTTTGGCAGAGCTCTTCACCTTGTTAAGCAGTGATGCGGCTGAAGGATGCCGCTGCGCCCACGTCGGTAGAAGCTCTTCTCCAGCGAGGCGAAGGCCTTGAGCCGCCGGGCTGGTCGTCGTGACTCCTCCGCCGCGGGCGGGAGCTCGCCTCCTTCAGCCACCGCGGCAGTCGGGGATGCGCTCAGGTGCGGCCGGGGACGGCCGGGACTCGGCTCAGCGCTGGAGCGGCCAGGCCGTCCCCGAGGAGCTTGCAGCTAGGTGAGCGCCTTGGATCGGAAGGCTTCGATCCTCGGGGACATGCCGATGTCCGTGGAGGTCCGGCCTCGGGAACTTGAGCTCGCGCCCTCGGGAGGCGGGCTCCTCTTTGAAGCCGTGTCGAAGGCTTGGGCGTTGCTGCGTGCATGAAGACTCCGAGGCAGCGGGAGGCGCGATCTGACTCAGCGGCTTGGCGGAAAGCATCGTTGTTGAGTTCGCGGTGGGCGTGGTTGACCTCCAGCCCGTGGAAGTGCTCCTCGAGCTCGCGGACCTTACGATGGTATCGCGCATCATCTTTGGGTTACTTGATGTCGACCTCTTTCACTAGCACGAGTTCTTGGCTGACTCGGAGTCCCCAGGACCTCGAGGTGTCGGGGATGCGAGCTTCAGCGGCGTCGCGAGCCCGTTCACCAATGCCGTGCTTCGGCTACGCGTTGTTGGAAGCGAGATGCGAGCGTATCCGAATACTTCATCGCGCACCTTCTTGAGGAAGTGAAAAGGCGAGGCCAGCGGCGAGCCCACGTACTTCTTCACCGATCCGTCGAAGTGCACGGGACCCAATACTTCAGATGATAAATGCGGCTCTAGGCGCTTATCGATCTCGGTCCCACTCAGCGGCGAAGTCCGTCGGGGAGCTTGAGACGATGGCGTCCCTAGGCGCATAGATAACTTTCAGCTCCCATGAGCTCGATTGCCCACTTTAGCCATGCGGCCCGTAACCTGGGGCTGCGGATGACCTCTCAAGAGGGTACTTAGAGCGGCGGTGACGGGTGGGAGTCGAAGTAGTGTCGGAGCTTGCGCCGGGTGATTGATGCCAGCGTACACGAGCTTTTGAGTTTGTGTGTAGCGAGTCTCGTGATCGGTGAGGACCTCGCGTGATGAAGTAGAGCCGAGGCGCTGCACCTTGGCGCGTGCCCCACCTCCTCTCCCGACGGCGAGCGCGGTGCTCACCACCTTCGAGGTGGCCAGAGATATAAATGAGGAATAGGCTCATTGGGCTGCGGGAAGCGGCGAGACGCGGCGGGCGGCAAGGAGCAGCATTTCGGCCCGAGTCGAGAGCTTCTTTGGGCCTCAGTCCGTCCGGAGAAGCGCTCGATCTTCTTCGAGCTAACTTGTAAAGCGAGGCTTCGCTCCCCGAGTCGAGCTATAAAAGCGACTTAGCGCTGCGAGACGGCCGTGTGAGGCCTGCCGCATTCTGGCGTTCTTGATCGGCCCCATGTTGCGTGATGGCGGCGATCTTTTCGAGGGGTTAGCCTCAATGCCACGCTCCGGAGAGCGATGGCGGCGAGCTTCCCTCGCCGGGACCCCAAGAGCGCATTTTTCGGGGGTTGAGGCTTGGCGCCGAACTCGGAGACTTGGCAAAGAACCTTTTCAAGATCCGGGATGAGGTCTTTTCGAGCACTTTGTCTTGACAACGATGTCATCGACGACGCCCATGAGCTTTCGAGGAGCTCTTTGAAAACTTTCTCGCATGCACCTTTGGAAGGTGGCGCCATTCATTCTTCAAACCGAAGGGCATTGTTAAATAACGAGAATGCACCAAACGGAGTGATGAAGGAGGTGGCGAAATGGGGTCGTCTCGTTCATCACTATCCGTGGTAACCGGAGTAAGCGTCGAAAACAGGCGTCTCGCACCCGAGGTGGAGTCAACAATTTGGTCGATCTTGCAAAGGAAACGGATCCTTTGGGCATGCCTTGTTGAGACCCGTGTAATCAACACACATTCTCCATTTCCCATTCTTCTTCTTGACTAGAACGGGGTTGGCTATCCACCGATGATACACCTCCTCGATAAACCCGGCGGCTAAGAGCTTATCTATCTCCTCGGGCGATCGCTGGCGCCGATCGTCGTCCGAACGCTTGGAGCCTTCGCTTCACCGCCGAGCCGGGTTTAATATTCAAGGAGTGCTCGGCGACTTCCTCGGTATGCCGAGGCATGTCCAGGCTCTCCACGCAACACATCGTGAAAGGTTCGCGGAGGAAAATCGACAGCTTCGCTCCCTATTTAGGAGTGAGCTTCGGACCCTACGAAAGGGTGCGTCCCGTCCCACTCGACCTTTATTTCCTTGGCGTCCTTCACCTCGACTCCCCCGACCCCTAGGATGAGCTCGAGCCCCGCTGCTGTGTCACCGAGCTCGTGCTGCGCGGCCCTCTTGAGCTTCGGGGCGTCCTCCGCGTTAGCGAGGCTGCCATCTTCGGCAGCGTGCGCTCGATCTCGGCTGCGGCGTCGAGTCGTATTGGGCTGTAGCGGCCATCGCGGCCCGAGCAGCGTGCTCGAAGGTGGAGTCGACGGTGATGACCCCCTTTGGCCGGGGATCTTGAAGCTTGAGGTAGAGTGTAGTTGGGAGCGGCCATGAACTTCGCATAGCACGGCACGCCCCAAGAGCGCGTGGTAGGCGTTTCACGAAGGGAGCACCTCGAGCGTGAGGACCTCCTGCGGGAAGTTGTCCGGAGTGCGCGAAGGTGGCGGGGAGGTCGGTCGCCGAAGGGATCATCCCTTTCAGAGCACCACGCCGTGGATCGGGTCCGCGAGGGACCGAGGCATGATTTTGGGTGATGCCAGCGCTTGGAGCGCATGAACGTAGAGTGGGGTTGAGGTCTACCCCCATCCATTAGCACCTTGCCGAGGCGCTGGTGCCGAGAGATGGGAGGATCGACGACGGTATCTCCCTAGGTACGAGACATCTTGGGGTGATCCGCTTTGTCAAGGTGATCGCCGAGGCTTGACCACTTGAGGTAGGTGGTGCGTCGGGCTCGGAAGAGGACCTGCGTGGCGCTGAGCTTGCTGGCGGCTTGACTCGTAGCCCGAGCTCTCGAAGAAGACGACGTTGGGCGCTGCACCGATGTAGACGTCATCGCTGCCGCCCTCGAAACTCTCGCTGCCGTGCGGCTTCTCGCCGTTCGCCCTTGCCGCCGCCCTTCAACGTGCCCATCACGTGTTTCTTCGGGGCCGCCTAGTCCCTTCATCTTGTGCACGGCGCAGGACCTTAAGTGATCGGAGACGCGGGGCCTCGAGCATCTTGTCGAAGTGTTCCTTGTTGGCCGAAACCCCGCCCGTTCCCTTAGGAGGTAGTAGATGTGCGCTTATACTGCGGCGGCGGCGAACTCCCTACGATTAAATGCGTCAGTCGTCAGCGAGGGGCGCGTGTTCCTCTTGTTCTTCTTTTGCGGGGGCGGAGGCCGGGCCGTCGCAGCCTCGGCGTCGTCCTTGGGCTTGCCCTTGCCGTGGCCGGCGGAGGCGGCGTCGTCTCCCTCGGCATGCACGGTAGGCGAGGTCGAGGAGCTCCTTCCGCATTTGGGCTTCTTGGCGCCCTAAGCTTGCGGATGAGGTTCTGCGAGGCGGTGCCGAGGTGAAGCGGGTGATGATCTCGAAATTCGGAAGCCTCGGAGGGTTGTTGCGAGCTTGGAGAAGCGCTAATGTAGTCAGCCGAGCTCTCCCCTTCTTACCGCTTGCATCAGCGCGCAAGTCCCAGTGTAGTGCCCAGCCTGGCGTAGGTGCCACTTTGGAAGTTGCGGCGAACATGCAGCGGAGGTCCTCCCGGTCAGCGGATGGTGCCTACGCGGTAGGTGCTTTCGAGCGAGGGACGAGCTGAGTACGCAAGATAGAGAGCGAGGTTCACGGATGATGAAGTAGTATTTGTCGGCGCGCGCCGGCACGGCATCGAGGCGATAGTCCTCGAGCCACGTGGCGGATCAATCTCCCGTTGTACTTACGCACCGAGGTCGAGAGCCGGAAAGGCGAAGGCGAGGCCTCATGGATGCGTGAACCGAATGCCTTGGAGGCGCCTCGAGCTTGAGCTTCGAGCGGCGGCGGTCTCGCTCGGCGGCGGGCTCCGAGGCCTCGCCGCAGCGAGCGTCGGGCTGCGGCTCTTGTCCTCCCAGCTATGCAGTAGTCGCCCGCTGGCGTTCTGCTATGCGTCGCGAGGGCGTTTTTAAGTAAAATGCGTCAGCGGTGGTACTTTTCGTCATCTCACGGGGGCGTTCTTGTCCGCTGCGAGGCCTCGCGCCTTTAAAGTCGGGCGTTGATGGTGTCGCGCAGCGTCAGCGATCTCGCCCGATCCGTCGGCCTAGCGTGAACTCGAGATGGGAGGAGAGCCTGCGTGCTCTTCACGAAAGCCGTCGATGGAGGGCCGAGCTGCGCCGCCCTGCTGCACCGCCGCCCTACGCCCGCGAGCTTTTGACTTGCTCGTGGGTCGGCGTGCACAGGGTCCTGAGGACGAGCACTTTCGCCTTAGCGAGGCTAGCGCGGCCGCCGCGAGGTCACGAGGAAGCTCTTCGAACACCGCGTGAGGGCTGCTTCAGCTCAGTTATCGCGATGTTGATGCGGTCGAGGACATCCCAAGCTCGAGCTAGCGTGCGTGAGGGCGCCCGTTCCTCCCCGTTTCGGGCGCGAGGAAGCCGCGCCTCGAAAGCCGCGCCAAGGCCAATTTTCTTCGAAGCTCTTCCAAATCGCCTTATCGCCAGATTCGACGCGGGTCGCTGCGCGCGCGCGGAGTTCTCCCGGGGCATATGTCGAGTCGCCGGAAGGATGGCTATCGAGTGCTCTCAAAAACACGGAATATTGGCGTGGGGTCGCGTAGCCCCGAGGCTCATCCGCATCAGGGCAGCTCTCGAGCTTCATGGATCGGCCCGCCGGCCATCGCCCCGGCAGGGAGATTTCGCCGGCCGTTTGGGTACTATCTTTGGCGCATACCGCGTGAACTCATCCACGCGACGCCGCCCTCTCCAGCCGAGGACGGTCGCTGGCGGCGGAGAAGGTGACATCAATGAACGTAGCCCGCGCGGCTCGGGCCCCGTGATGCCCGTGTTGCGGCTTTGCTAAGCTATAGGAATATGATGGATAACCAAGTAGTTTACCCGACACGGCCGGGAGCACTTCACCCGGGGTGATGGGTTTTAAATATCGAATCCACGGGGAGAACGTAGAGAAGGGTTCTTGAGATTTACTACTGATCTCTATGTAGTTTAATAAAACTAGATTGATAATAAAGATAAGGAGTTCTCGTTAAGAAGGTCTTGTTCTCACTTCAAGTAAATCATGTGCACATTATTTTAAGAGGGGTTGTTATGAAGAAACTCTTAATAAAGGGGTTCTACGCGCTAACAAACACGGGTCTCCTACGATTTCTATAAACGGAGCAAAAGTAACAAAGGACTCAATAGTGCTTTGTACCACTACGACGAATTTAACGGTTGGTGTTTCACTTTCGGCTTGTAGAAGGTATTCGTAATAAGCTAGTCAATCTAAGCACCACGCTTACATTAATCTAACAACTTTAATTCAAGAGCGGCGGCGAATCAAAAATAATCTTATCAAAGAAATACGAACCTTAAGAATAATAGAAACAATATCACTTACCGAATGGAATTTAACAATCCACAGATCTCGAAGTCGGTCTCAATGGTGATGGAGGCGCCAACCTGCAGGGAGGAAGAAGATGGAGGCGCCGACAAACCGGGCCTTCCTTCTACCCGCCTCAACCGCACTCTAATTCTCTCAACTTGCAAAAACTAACTCTCAATCTAATTCTAATCTAGAGCTTCTATCTCTTGTCGCCGTTGATGATCCGATTGAATTGAAGATTGAACTGAGATTGACCGATCTACTTGATCTACTTCTTATTGAACGTGAAGCTTTAGATCAAACTTGATTCTTGTTGAGCCTCTGGGTCCAGGGGGCTGTTTATATATGGGTCTTCCCTCCTCTTCACCAACAGCGTGTGGTATTAATCCGTGCTTTAGCCGACACCCCCTGATTAAACCGTCATTAAACGACCGGGATTAGATTGCGCCTTGGAGGCAAAGGAGGAACTTTCGAAAAGAGGTGACTTGGACGGACGTGGGGACGATCGCCCCATTATTGGGCCGATCGCCCCGGGGTTGCCCCCTCCGGGTCCGGCCGTGTGTCGCGGCTCGAGTCTTCTAGATGATGTTTTTCTTCGTGCCAAGTTTTGCTTCGTCGGAAATATTCCGAGCCTTTTCGGACTTGTTTCGAGTTGGATTGCATTGCGTTACGTCGGTCATTTGCCACGTCATTTATGTTTGTTTTTACATTTAAGTCCTGCAAATCACAACTTTACCAAAACTCATGGAAATCATTAGTAGAAATCCCTAATAAGGTTATCTAATTATATTTTAGTCCTTTTCCATGTTTACTTGACAATTAAAAATATATACGTTAACAAGCGTCAACAAACTCCCCCACACTTAGGCTTTTACTCGTCCTCGATAAAAGGATGGTCTAAGCATGGATCATGATTATACCTGCACTTAAGGATCTCTCGAGCTTGAAATCGTATCATCTTAATTCTTTAATCAAGTCTATTGGAGAGATTTTGCATAAGTTTTGAAAAAGAAAAGCATAGCTGTACCTCCTTTGTGACACTCTCAAGTCTCTCAAGGTACATTATATCCTCCACAGCTCATTTATTAAATCATATGTGGAGCTCAAGAACATGTAGCATACTTACCTTGTATTTATTGCCGAGTCAATTGTGGATCCATGGAGATAGATGTCATAAGTCATAGATCAAGATGTGCATGTGAATCAAAATTATTATTATCCCCCTCGCTCTCTCTAGTTGAAAATCGTCTATCTCCTTTTTATATTTACTTTTAAGCGGGGTAACCCGGCTATTTAGTGGAGAGTTGGGTTCTACTCACCCTGGACACATGTCCATTTTTACTCTCTCTCTTTTTTATTTGAGAAGTGGGCCCTACTCACCCCTGGACACTTGTCCATTTTTTCTCTTTATTTTTGCCTTTTTTCTTTTTATTGCTTTTTCTTCCGGAGAGGGGGTTCTTGACCCGTAGAACATTTGCTCATTTTCTCCTCTCTCTCACTTTTCTCTCCACTCTTAGATTTTTGAACATTTGGCTTTTTCATAGCTGTACATTTTTCAACAATTAAAATTATGGGAGATAAAGATTAAAACTTTTAGAGCATGGATATTTTAGTAAAAGCAAATGCGTGATCTTGATCTTAGACTTTAGATAAATTTTAACATGGGTCGTGGTTTTGACAAAGCTCAACACAAGAAAGTAACAATTGATTAGATATATCTTTAATGATTGCTACGGCTCTATTAGGATGTATCATTGATCACAAAGGAGAAGCATAACTAATGATTTTAATATTTTGAAATAAATAACTCTCCAAAGACAAGATAAAGGAAAAGAGGATCATTATTCTAACCTTATTCTTTCTCATGTTTTTAAGCAATTAAAGCATCCCAAAAAATGACAGATATATATAGGAATTTAATCATGCAAAATTTCATTAAAGACATCTTTTTCATATTGGAAACATACCCAAAATGAGAAAAGACTCATTTTAACTTCGAAACGGAAAATAAATTGCGAAAATTATAAAGTTTTAGGAAATGAACCGAAGCGGTGGACGAGGTCAACCCGAGTGGGCTCAGGGCCGCGATCGGCTTTGATATATGGAGCCGATCGGTCCTCCTTGATCCGATGTCGGGCGGCGTTCCGTCGTCTTGGGTTGGTGGTTCCGCCTTGATTCGAATTTTTCGATTTTTTAATTTTCGGAAGTTTACATTGGTGGTGAAGCATTGCTCCCCACACTTGATCTTCATTATCTTGCATACAAAGCATGGTGGGGAGACAAAAACATATCCAAAAAAATATAGAAGAAATATTTGACTCAATTTGTGGATTACTTTATTGATAAAAAGAGAGCACTTTATTATATAATTCCGAACTTCCTAAAATTTAAAGCAAACTAATATTATCTAAACCAAACGACTTTTTAATTGAACTAATCTTTAAGACTCAAAACGCCAAGACTCATGTGCTCTCTAAGCTGGTGATGCTTACATAGGGCCTTTTGCCCTTCTTCACCTTCGAATAGCATCCTTTTCCCGATTTTTACGTTTCTTCTTTCCTTCATTCTCTAAGAGATGGAGGACGGACTTAGTGAGGGCGCTATTGACGCGGTGAATCTCTCCCCTGGGGTTTCCGTGGAGGGCTGCTACTTCTAAAGCGGTAGGTCGGCCTTGGTCTTTCTAATTTGCTTCGCGGCATGCGCCGACCGCCCTCGATAACGGAAATCCTCTTGATCTGTGATTCCCTTAGCACGGACTCCATTGATGGTAGTGCGGCGTGGAGGTGCTTTGAGTGTACTTGTGCTCCCTCGTTGCCGTTGACGTCCATGCGAACATGTGTAAGACGCCGCCCTTCTTTGGTTCTTCAACTTCCATGTAGCTAGGAACATGGATCGGCTTTTAATGCGGCTTCACGCGACGATCGCATGGCTGAGCATACATGATTTGCTCATACGCCTTGCGGTGGCGGTGGCGTGGGAGGACGACGAGGTGGAAACGAAAGGAAGCTGGTATGATCGGAGATATGATGGCGAGCGGCGTGATTTGCTTGAGGGAAGGGACAAGTTGCTTAATCTTTTCATTAAAGAGGACAAAGCTGTTTTTCACCATTGGCCGATAGCTCGAGATGAGATGAGAAAAAAGAGGCTTGTCTACCCTTGATTTAATATGAGTCGAAATTTTCGGGAGCACGGGGGGTTTGGGGTTGTGGTACTAAAATAGTGCGGAAAGTGATTTTTCCGTAATCGCGTCGGCGAGACCGTGTGGGACTAAACAGTCGCGGGGCAGCCCTGGGCCGATCGGCATGATATATGGGCCGATCGGCTGGCGGCGAGTGTCGCCTCGCGGCAGCGTTTAAACCGTGTGGTGCTCAAACTCCTTTATTATCCCGAAAAACCTGACGCCGGCCCATTATTCGCGAAAAATTAATATTTTTGGGAATTTCAAGAATTCGATAACATCTAATTCTTCTAAATCTTTATTGGGCTCTAAAAAAATATTTTTAAGCGATGACCATTTACCTTGAATAGCGTACCTTCGTTGTCTTGAAGAGTGATGCCTCCGTGTGATGATGAACTCACCACCTTGTACGGTCCTTCCCATTTGCTTCTCGTAGTTTTCCATGTCCAAGAGTCGCACTCGAATTAAAAGTAATACCCGATCGCTCGGGTGGAATTCCTTCTTCTTGATTCTTTTGTCGTGCCATCTTTTGGTTCTCTCTTTGTAGATCTTGGCACCGTGGTACGCCTTCTCTCTCCATTCTTCTAGCTCGATAGTTGCATTCTTCGTTTTGTTCGGCTTCATCAAGGTCCATATTCCACCTCTTGATTGCCCAAAGAGCTTTGAATTCTAGCTCAACGAGGCAAGTGACATGTCTTCCGTAGACCAATTGGTAGGGAGACATTCCGATGGGAGTCTTGTAAGCTGTCCGATAAGCCCAAAGAGCTTGGGTAGCCTCGCTTTTCCATTTAGTTCCCATTTGGTCAACTGCCTCTTTTGTAGGATGTTCTTGATTTGCTTGTTTGACGTTTCTCGCTTGACCACTTGTCTGCGGGTGATAGGGTCATAGCGACGTTGTGTTGGATCCCATGATTCGAGAGGTATTTCTCAAAGTTCTTGTCGATGAAGTGGGACCCTCCGTCACTTATCACCAACCTTGGTGTACCGAATCTTGGAAATATTATTTCTTCAAACATCTTGATTGAGCTTTTGTGATCGTAGCCTTGCAAGGCATGGCCTCAACCCATTTAGAGACATAGTCAATCGCCACTAGGATGTACTTTCGTAGGGTCCGGATTTTGGGAATGGTCCCATGTAGTCAATTCCCCGACATCAAAGAGCTCGATTTAAAGATTGGTCGTCGGTGGCATGGCATCTCTTGAATTGATGTTGCCATGTCTCCGACGGCGTTACATCTTCGCACGAAGTCCCGTGTGTCTTGATACATGGTTAGCCGTAAAAAATCCGCTTTGCGGATCTTTGCATGTGTGCGAATGCTCCATAATGACCTCCATATGGTGCCGAGTGGCACTTCTCGATAATCTTTAATCCCTCTTCTCTTTGGTACACACCTCCCGAGTAAGCCGTCGGCGCATACTCGGAAGAGGTATGGTTCATCCCATAGGTGATGGCGACTCTCATAAATAAGCTTTTTCTTATCGCCCGGTCGTACGTGTGATTCGCAACCATAAAATTAACAATATCTGCATACCGAGGGGGATCGGATCGAGATCCGATAGAGCATGTCGTCCCTCATAGAGTCATTAATGGGTAATTCTTGTGGTTTCTCAAAATGCATTCTAGACAAATGATCGGCAAATGCAATTTTCTACTCCTTTCTTATCTCTAATTTCTAAATCAAATTCTTGGAGCAAAGAAAATCCATCGTATTAATCTTGGTTTAGCATCTTTCTTAGTGAGCGAGATATTTAAGAGCAAAGCATGATCGGTGTAAACAATAACTTTTGCTCCTACTAAATAAGATCTAAACTTGTCGATAGCATAAACAACAGCTAGTAACTCTTTTTTCGCCTGTGGCATAATTAAGTTGAGGTCCGATTAAAAGTTTTACTAGCATAAGCAATAGCATGATGTTTCTTGTCTTTTGTCTCGTCCCAAAAAGCCCCCCCATAATCACTTGCATCACACATAATTTCAAAAGGTAAAGACCAATGGGGTTGAATAATGGGTGCGTAAATAAGAGCATTTTTCAAAGTTTCAAAAGATTTAAGACAAGCATCATCAAATTCAAAAAGGAACATCCTTAGCTAACAAGTTTGTAAGAGGTCTAGCAATATGAGAAAAATTCTTTATGAATCTTCTATAAAAACCAAAGATGGCCAAGAAAACTTCTTATTCCTTTAACATTAATAGGTGGAGAGTAGTTGTTCAATTACTTCTAATTTAGCTCTCGGTCTACCTCTATTCCTCTTTTCGAAAACTAGATGGCCTAGCACTATTCCTTCTCTAACCATAAAATGACATTTTTCCCAATTAAGGACTAAGTGCTTTTCTTCACATTTTTGCAAAACCTTATCTAAGTTTTCTAGACAATCATCAAAAGTTTTTTCCATAAAACGTAAAAATCATCCATAAAAACTTCCATAATCTCTTCAATCATATGTAAAATATAGACATCATGCATCTTTGAAAAGAAGCCGGAGCATTACATAATCAAAAAGACATTCTACGATATGCATAAGTTCCATATGGACATGTAAAAGTGGTTTTGCTTTGATCATTTGGGATGGATTGGGATTTGGTGATACCTCGAATATCCATCGAAAAACAAAAAGAAAGAGTGGTTTGCCAATCGTTCTAACATTTCATCAATGAAAGGCGGTGGAAAGTGATCTTTCTTTGTGGCTTTATTTAATTTTCTATAGTCTATGCACATACGCCACCCGGTGACGCCTTCTCGAGGAATTAATTAGTTCTTTTCATTTTTAACTACCGTCATGCCTCCCTTTTTAGGCACAACTTTGCTTGCGGGGCTTACCCACTCACTATGTGGCACAGGGATATATAATCCCTACGTCGTGCAGTTTTAGAACTTCTTTCTTTACTACATCTTTCATCGCTTTATTAAGTCCGTTGAGGCTCTCTAGATGGTGGAACATCGGGATCTCGTAGGTATACGATGTGTGCAAAGGGGCGCCCGATGCCCTTTAGATCTTGGAGTGAGTAGCCGAAGGGCTGAGCGATGTTGTTCTAAGATAGTCATTAACTCTGTAAGTCTCTCCCCGAGTGAGTTTATCATTAATGATCACAGGGACTCGGGGGTCATTATGCGAGAAAGGCATATCTAAGACCAGGTGGTAAAGGTTTAAGTTCAATGGGAGGTCTCGAGGTTTCCTCGAATTCATCGAAGGTTCGGATTCAGTTGGATTTTCTTCCTCTTCTTCAACGAAGAATTCAGTTACATCTTCTTGATTGGATTCTACAAAATGTTCTATAGATGCTTCTTTCACCTCTTCCATTGGGTCCAGTTCGACTAGGGTTCGGTCTCGGTATGAATTGAATGTGCGAAGTGTAAGGGAAATTTATCTCCTGCCTAGACAAATGTCTAGTTTTCCCGTGTGTCCTTCTTTTAAGAGTCTTTCTAAAGGATGGCCTATTAAAAGGTCAAACTCCTTAATGTCAAAGATATAAAAAGCTCGAGGTGGATTAACATGTTATTTACCCGAATAGGTAGAGTGTAAAGAATTCTCAACTTTGGACAATTTGCCTTTGAGGAGTGCATTAATAACTTAGTAGTAGGAGATAATGGCATGTTCTTACTAAATTGTTCAAAAAGGATAAGGCCATTATGTTTATTCCTACGATTGGGTTATAAAGTGCATCATAAGTGATTGCATTAATTATGCATTGAATTGGTACGAGAAGGTGATTCCAAAACGGATCACATCGTAAGAAAGTTCGATTCTTCTAACCATTCGGCACTCATGATCGATGCAAGCTTCCTAGTGTGTTGTCTTGAGAAGTGTTGCTCAACGCAATCAATTTCTTCTTGTGAAGATAATTTGGTTTTTTCGGGTTTTCTTCTCTTGATGATAATTAGAGGTATTTCCAAAATCAAAAATAAATCATCCTCGATATCATTCATAAAATCGAGAAAAAGAATGCTTTTCCCCGTGATGATTCTATAGCTACAGGTTGAGATGATTCTGGCATAGGTTCGGGTGTAGCTATTTCTGGAATTTCTTCTTCTAAAGATTTCTCTTCTACTGGATCATCATTGGTGCTGGCTAGAATGTTGTCTAAGATGGTTCTAGCTTCACTAGATGTAAGATGGATGAATGATCCATGTGAGGAGGTATTCAAATAGGCTCTAGATTCTTTATTAAGACCAATATAAAAAAATGTTGAAGTAAAATGTGGTCTTGAAGGCCTAGATCTGGTCCTGACTTGCAAAGAAGTTCAAAAACGTTCCTGGGATGAACTCAACGATTCATTATCCTCCCGCTTGAAAGATATGATCTCGGGTTCTAAGGTTGACTACTTTAGAAAACGGGGTAGAAATCCAGGCGAAATCAAGACGGAGAGAATTCCCCAATCGCCTTTCTTCTTCTCCTTGGTTCTGTCATACCATTGGCGAGCTTTTCCTTTCAGTGTGAATGGAAAGAGCTTCCAACGGATAGTCTCGTCGGACATACCCTCTATATGAAGGCAGTCACATGTTTGCTCAAATTGTTGGAGATGATGATAAGGGTCTTAGTCTTCTATTCCTAAGAAAGTGTTGGTTTGGACCATTTCTATTAATCTAGGGGCGTAGCTCATAGGCTTCGGTTAGGATTGGTTTGGATGATAGAATAGGCCTAAGGCTAAGCTCCGTAGGTGCCGAAAAATCTTTAATGGATGTAGTATCCATGATAAAGAAACGGATAAGAAAAGATAAATGTATACTCAAGAAATCTCTAAACCGTTCTCCCGCAACGCGCCGTAAATGCTTGTTGGTATTTGCTAAGCTATAGGAATATTATGATGGATAATCCGCAGCGCACGGATACCGGTGAGCACTTCACCCGGGGTGATGGGTTTTAAATATCGAATCCACAGGGAGAACGTAGAAAGGGTTCTTGAGATTTACTACTCGATCTCTATGTAGTTTAATAAAACTAGATTGATAATAAAGATAAGGAGTTCTCGTAAAGAAGGTCTTGTTCTCACTTCAAGTAAATCATGTGCACATTATTCTTAAGAGGGGTTGTTATGAAGAAACTCTTAATAAAGGGGTTCTACGCTAACAACACAGGGTCTCCTACGATTTCTATAAACGGGAGCAGGCGTAACAAAGGACTCAATAGTGCTGTCACCACTACGATCAGCCTTAACGGTTGGTGTTTCACTCCGGCTTATAGAAGGTATTCGTAATAAGCTAGTCAATCTAAGCACCACGCTTACATTAATCTAACAACTTTAATTCAAGAGCGACAGGAATCAAAGTAATCTTATCAAAGAAATACGAACCTTAAGAATAATAGAAACAATATCACTTACTCGAATGGAATTCGAACAATCCACAAGATCTCAGAGTCGTGCTCCAATGGTGATGGAGGCGCCAACTCCGAGGAGGAGGAAGAAGATGGAGGCGCCGACAGCTCCGGGCCTTCCTTCTACTCCGCCTCAACCGCACTCTAATTCTCTCAACTTGCAAAACTAACTCTCAATCTAATTCTAATCTAGAGCTTCTATCTCTTGTCGTCGTTGATGATCTGATTGAATTGAAGATTGAACTGAGATTGACTGATCTACTTGATCTACTTCTTATTGAACGTGAAGCTTTAGATCAAACTTGATTCTTGTTGAGCCTCGGGGGTCTGGGGCTGTTTATATATGGGTCTTCCTCTGTCTCTTCAGCTTCAACAGGCGATGTGGTATTAATCCCGTGCTTTAGCCGACACCCTCGGATTAAACCGTCATTAAACGACCGGATTAGATTGCGTCTTGGAGGCAAAGGGAGGAACGCTCAAAACAGAGGTGACTTGGCGGACACGTGGGCCGATCGCCCCATTATTGGGCCGATCGGCCCGGGGGGTTGCCCTCCGGGTCCCGTCGTGTGTCGCGCTTCCGGAGTCTTCTAGATGATGTTTTTCTTCGGTGCCAAGTTTCGTTCGCGTCGGAAATATTCCGGAGCCTTTCGGACTTGTTTCGGAGTTGGATTGCATTGCGTTACGTCGGTCATTTGCCACGTCATTTATGTTGTTTTTCTGTTAAGTCCCTGCAAATCACAACTTTATCAAAACTCATGGAAATCATTAGTAGAAATCCCTAATAAGGTTATCTAATTATATTTTAGTCCTTTTCCATGTTTACTTGACAATTAAAAATATACGTTAACAAGCGTCAACATCGGGGAGGAGATCCTTGATCGGACGAAGAAGCGGTCCGCCGCCGGATGGGAGTGGCGGGCTCGGCGGAGCCCCTGCCCCATGTCGGCGAGGACGGAGTTGGTGGCGCCACGGAGGCGCTCCTCGTCCTCACGCCGCATCGGGCGGCTGAAGATGGCTCCCGCGAGGGACTCCTCCCGCCGACGTTGGTGAAATCGGCGCGCCCGGCGCAGCACGGGCGCCCGGCCGGGCGTGTGACGAGGGGAGGAAGCCATCGAAGTGGAAGATCGCCGCACTAGCGCTGCCCCTACCGGGCGCCAACCGCGTGGGTCAATATCGCGGCGACCACCGTCCGCGAATCGGCCGCTAGTGCGCGTTCTCGAATGGCCTAGCTCTAGAGACAATGACACAATGTTTATACTTTGGTTCGGGGCAAGATCAGGCTCCCTAGTCCAAGTGTGATCACTATCCGAGCTCAAACGCTCATACCGGGTGCGTATAAGCGGATCGAGAGAGGAGCGGACCCCCCAAGTCTCTCGTGATTGAGGCTAGTGCCAATATGAGGGTGAGTGAGGGAATTTGTGTGTGGAAACTTGACGTGTTGTTTTTTCGTCCCCCACCGAGAGCCCCGCCCTCCTTTTTATAGTGGCAAGGGGAGCAGGACATATGAGCTCTCCGAAGTTGAGGCAAGGAGCCATGGAGCGGCGGGTAGGTGAAAGAGCTCTCCGAATCAGCTCGTTGATTGGCCGGGAGCTCGCCGAGCTCTCGTAGCTTTGATGTCGGAATCGGCCGCCGCCGTGACGCTGAACGGGTCCGGCGACGATCAAGTGTCGCCTCGTTTTCGATCGTAGCCGAAGCCGCCTCTTCGGTATGGGAGGGTCGGCCATGCCGACGCAGATGCACTCCGCATGTACCCGCCGGGACCGTAGTAGAGCTGTTGGATGCGACGGGTATGGCGAGGAGCTCTCCGCGCAGCTCTTTTGGCCGAGCAGAGTCGCCTTCGAGCTCTTTGGAGACTTGGATGTTGAAATTGGTCGCCGCGTACACGTGAATCGGGGTTTGGGCGGTGGCCCAAGCGCCGTAGTCCTTAATCGTGGTAGGAACCGATCCCGTCGCCATGGGCGCGGCCATACCACGATGGGGGCTTGGCGCACGCCGATCGTGCTTCTGAGGAAGTTGTGGCGACGCTGTTGGAATCGATGGGGTATGGCGGTGTGATGGAAAGGACTTCCTCCCTCCCCGTAGCGCCGCGCTACAAAGCTCGCCGTGGAGCAGTTGGCCAACTCCGTGCTTGCTGGCTTCGCGTGGAAGATAGACGAGCTCTTCCGCCGTCGCGCGGATTCCGCCGAGCTCGAGCTCGGGCGAGGCGGGAAGAGGTCCTCGTATAAAAGGTCGTTGTCACGAGGATGAGAGCTCGCTCGGGAGAGCTTCGCTGAGGTGAGAATGCGCCCCTCGGTTCTCGAGAGCTCATGCGCGCGTCGGGCCGGCACGGCGAGAGCTCGTCCACGTGCGCGCGGAGCTCTTTGGAGGATAGTGAGCTCCTCGTGTTGGCCGAGCGGGCTCTTAGCTCATTGATGTCGAGCGGGGAGCTCATCCTTAGCGTCCCGAATATCGATCCTCCACAATAACAAACATAAACTAGCTACCTCGGTTCACATACTCTCATCTAGTCCTCCACAGGCACACACATGACACACCCTCTTCCCTACCCTCAATTCTCTCTAAACTGAGAAGTTCAGTTTTTGGCGTGCCGAGACACAATTAACATTGCAAGGCCCTTGCAACTGGAGTCAATCACCACAAATCATTTTAGGCTCATAGACCTCCAATGGACTTACTAGCCTACACCAATGCATGCATTTCCTACATTTTGGTTTTCCCGCTCAGGAAGATTTGCTTTCTCCAAAAATATCTAGATGTAGACATATTATTATGAGGGCCAATGAACTTATGAGGGCCAAATATTATGTAGACATATTATTATATCTAGATGTGTAACAAAATAGATGTAGACATATTATTATATCTAGATGTGTAACAAAATATCTATTTTGCTATATATGTAGACATATTATTATATCTAGATGTGTAACAAAATAGATGTACCAAAAAAAAGTCAAAGACTTATACTCATATTCTAATAGTGATACGGAGTGAGTAATTTCGAACGGAGGGAGTGCTAGTGATAGATACTAGCTAGTACTAGTTGCTTTTAGTGCTTAATTAATAACATTTGGCCCTCATATTTCCTTTTGTCTTCTGGATGCTGGATAACAGATCATGAGAGAGCGACAACGAAAGTTGTACACAATACAGAGGTTGTGTTTATCGTTCATTGGCCATGGTATTCTGTTTGGTGTCTCTTTTATACCTGGATTCGGAGAAGAAACGAGTGGGCATCACGAAGAAGAAGGAACCTCCCAAACTAAGTGGATAAAGTGGGCGGTGATGGACCTCATTATTCCATCGGCTATGTTGATTGCGATGGCCATCATGCACATATATATTCTACATCAACCTAGACATAGAAGAAGACACATCACAGAAATCGCTTGATGATGAAGGCAAAAAAACAGGCGTCAAGACCGATCAAAAACAACGCAAGAAGAGGATATAATAAATCAGGCACTGCTCTCATTGTCAAAGCTATTATATGCTTCAATCAAAAAAGCACCTGGCTTAGACGACGGCACAGCAAGTATCATTGCGCATGCTGTCGCTTTCGTGTTGGATATGGCTTGTGCTCTTTACCTTTGGTGGAATCATCGTTGCCTTGACAAACCAATGCCCAAAAGTACAAGCACAAGGAGAGCCCCGTTACTGCCATCAGGATGGGTGGATGCATCGTTGGTTTGACAATCCAATGCCCCAGAGTACAAGCACAACGAGAGCCCCGTTGTGACATGAATGTCCAAAACTAGCACGCACAGTGCTTTTTATTTGTCGTTCAGTTTGTTTTCTCATATCATTCTAGTTGTTCAATCACAATGAACCTGAGACACAGGTTCTGCACGTGTGCTTCCTTTCGTCAAGTTGAAACATACCCAAGACTCAAGCCTACTCATGCGTTGCCAGGCTCATAGCGGGACAGACTAAAAATCTCCTAGACGATTTCTCTTTTTGTTGTCTTCTACTTTTTTCATCAAATCACAAGTCGCCACGTAATTTTCATATACATCACCATAATAGTTTCTAAAAGATTTTTATGCTTGTTAATTATCTTCCACTTTCAAGAAATCTAAAAAGTGGAATGACCAAATGAAAATAAAAAAGCGTGACAGCACAAGCAACATTTGTACAAATGGACCATATGAAAAGTGAAAGAAAACAGAAACAAAAATTCAATCTTCGGGAAGATATATTTGGGAGAATTGTTTATTTGGCCCTACAAATTTGTTTGGCCTCAAAACGAAATTCTCTTAGTTATTTGGCCTTCTGTTAGATCCGTGAGCATTCTATTAGGCCTTGCACTCCATGACACATGAAAAGACCTGTCACAATGCGAGGATCGGGCAGGCCGGGAGGCCCAGCCGGGCGCAGCTAGCCCCCCTGAGGGGGGGTGGGGGGCGGCCGGGGGAAGGGGCTGCCGCCACCCCTCCTCTCTCCCTCGCTCCACATCATCGTCGAAGTCGTATTAGGATTAGGACTTTTGGTGTGAAGGAGATATTCTCAATCTATAAGGGAGTCTCCTATTAGGAAAAAAAAAATAAAGAGATTGCTTGTAAAAGGTATTCCGAAAATATAAAGGAAACCTTCGAGAGATTGCTTGAGATACAAGTCCCATAAAAGGGCTATATAAACAAGGGAGATGTAATCTTTTAGGGGCAAGCAATAAAGAAAAATATTCCAGCTCAGCGCCGCACCCCTGCCCTTTGCGCCGCCGCCTCTTCCCCCTCCTTGTGCACGCCCTCTGCTCTAGGGCAGCCCGCCCTAGCGCCGCTACCGCCGCCCGCCCGGCCAGCGCCGTCGTCACCGCTGCCCCTCCCGAGCTCGGCCGTGGCGGCTGGTATCCGGAGACCAGTATAATTCCCACCACCGATTGCTTCCGACGGCATCGGTTTCTCATGACGCTCAAGCAACTCCTCGACGAGAACTTCCCCAAGATCAACGGCCGCTTCGACGAGATTGAAGCACGCCTTCGTTGCATGGAGCACGTCTACGGCAACCCCAAGATCAAAGCTGCCGCCGCTTCGCCCACGCCGGCGCCGAGGACGACCGGGCCATGGCCGTCGCCGCTAGCCGGCGTCCCTAGGCGCCACCATGGGCACCACCCTTGCTCCTGCGGATGCCATAGACGATGACACCGACCTCATCATCCAGAGCGATGTCGATCAGGTCAACACTCCCCTCATCCTCGACATCACAATGGAAGACAACTCGACTCCCTCACCGGCCTCTCACGAGGACATGGCGCACTGGCGCCTGTCCTAGTGTCTCTCCTGCCTACTACACTGAAAGCTCATAATGGCTAGAGGGGGGGGAATAGCCTATTAAAACTTCTACAAACAACACTTGAGCAAACCGGTTAGTAAATAAAACGGGGAAGCGTAATAAGCGGTGCTACAAGTTTATCTAGGCAAGCCCCCTATGCAGTCAAGTCTAGGTAAAGGATATGATCTCTAGTCACACCAAACTACCTATGTCAATCCTAGGTGAACAAGATATACTAACTAGTTCTACCACTAGGAAGTAACAAGACTAAACAACTAAGCAACCTAAGCAAACTACACAAGGTGAACTATCAAAGTAATGCAAAGGTGAGCTGGAAAACAATACCACCGAGAAGTATAGAGGATGAAGCCAATCACCGTGATCAATAAGAAATCTCCAACGAGCTCAAACAATTGACACGATGATTTTTTACTGAGGTTCACGTGTTTGCTGACACGCTACTCCTCGTTGTTGCGATGCACCCACTTGATGTTCCACAAGCTTAATGGCTGGTGCAAAATCCCACGGTGGGAGCTCAATGAAACACTTACAAGAGGGGACCCACAAGCCACGAGCAATCCACTAAGATGCCTTTCGCGAATCTCCTACGGGGTAAGGCTCAACCCCTCACAAGTCCACCAGTGTGGTCTCAAACAAGCTCCAATCGAGCTCAACACCGCCTCAACCTCCAAGCCGCTAGGGAACCAAGCAAATTCCCAAGAGAAACAAAATCCCGCAGCTCCTCCAAGGATGAAGTGCATCTAGATGCAATCAACAATGCAATGCACTTCAATCTCTCTCAATCTCACCCAAGATTCGAAGTTAGGATGAAGAGATGAGTGGAGTGGAGTATCTCAAGGTCACAAGGGTGTTAGAGTGTTCAATTGTGAAAGAGAGAGCTCAAGTACCCGGCCAACCAAGTATATATAGAGCCCACTCAAAAATAGAGCCGTTGGTCTTCAAAACGCGCGGCACTTTGCTTGTGGCGGCCAGAACTGCCGTCGGGTTGGCCAACGCTCCAGCCATTTATTCGGTTAGGCTTCCGGTCACAACCGCCAAAGACCCTGGCCCCACCGCTAACACGCCCGCGATGCGTCCGGTCACAGCTTCCGGTCGCTGACCGAACGCGTCGGTTGGCAATTTGACCCGATTCGGACCTTCTTCGAATCGATCGAAGGAAGCCCCGGCCGGATGCTCCGGTCGATCGTCCGATCCAACCTCCGGCGTCGGTCACCCCAAAGAACGTCGATCTTGTTTTTCTTCCATGAAGATCGTCATTTGTTGTCGCCTTTACTTCAACCATGCTTCGCCTCTTGCCATAAGTTGCCAACACATCGAGGATGATCTCAATATCACAAGTGTTAGCATTTCGCAAACGATTTGGCAAAAAACGAGTTAGTGCTCTCTAGTCAAAATGCATATGCAAGTCAATATGAACCTAGAGGCACTTTCTCATTGGATTAGCCGTGGCATTCCCTCTTGATAGTCGGCCATCTATCCTAAATGTGATCACACTCTCTACAGTGTCTTGATCACCAAAAGAAAACCCTATCAAGTTAGACCTTTGCCTTGATCTCCGGGTCCTTTCCAATCTGAGAACCGAGCTCGATGATCCATCACGTCCATCATCAACGTCCATGTCCATGATCATCATGCTCCACGTCATCCATGTAATCCTATCTCTTAAGTCACACTTAGAGCAAAGGATTAGCATAATAAGGTGTCATCAATTTCCAAAACCAAACATGAGATTTCATGCACCTCCAACCCCGCAGATTCAGATTCGTTTGGCGGCCCCAAAGTATGACGACAGTAATGATCCTAAGCTCTGGCTGAACAAGATGAGGATGTTCTTCGAGCTCCATCCTGAGATCGATCCAGAGTTCCATGCATGGTACACAACTTTCCATGTGACGTGCCGGTGCTGAGCTTTGCTACATCCGGCTGTCCAAGATGAGGCCGTTGGTTGAGTGGGAGGTCTTCTCGCGCTACCTGCGGCGCAACTTTGGGCCACCCATCACCAACGACACCACGGGCGATCTCGCACCACCGACGCAAGACAGGAGCTTGCACAACTACATGGACGCCTTCCAGGAGTATGCTACGCGCCTGGACCTGCCGAGCCTGTTGCACCGCGTCCACCTCTTCATCGGCGGGGCCGTGAACTCGCGTAAGGCTATGCGGTCTATTTCGGTGAGACTGCGAGCTCGCGGGCTCATGCGTTTTAGGCCAACACGGCCTTGAGCTCGTCAAGGCGGAGGTTGGTCGTCCGGCTCGAGCTCGCGGCGAGGCGAGGCTTGGTTGGTGGGCCGATCTCGGACCGTGGCCGGCTTGTGCCGAGAGTTGCCATGACTTCTAGGTCGTACAAGTCGAAGGTAAGTCGCATCGACCTCTAGGGTCCGCGCGGTCCATCTCGATGTGAGCTCGCGAGCTCACGAGCTCTAGCTAGGTTGTTTGACCTCGAGAGAAGTCGTGCGAGGTGGAGGTTAGCTTCGTGGGCCGAGCTCGCATCGAAGTTGGTTTGGGCCGAGCCGTTCTTTGGGCTTTTTCCGCGATTTGGCGCTTGTTAAGGGTACCCACGATATTGGTACGACACATAAAATACGTTGCTATTTACCAAAAGTAACCTAGCTAGCGGAGATCTAATTCCGACCAACGATGCGGTGCGGCTAGAGGGCATGATTGCATTCACGGTGTTACTCCCTCCGTCCGCGTTGAGTTTGTCGAATGGATTACTGTGGCCATCTTGTTCGATGATTTGTCTTATTTAAATTTTTGCACAAATATAATTTATTTTGTTATGATTTATTTTATCAATAGAAATACTTAAATATTGATTAATTTATTTTATTATTTATATAAATATTTTGAATAAGACGGATGGTCACACAAGAAGTTCAAAAGTCAAAAACGTCAAACTTTATGGGACGGAGGGATTAGTAGCTAGTGGGTAGGTACTCCCTCCATGCTTTGCAAAAAAGTCGTTTCTCCGACTTGTTGCGCCTGGCAGAATAGAAGTCTCCTAGCTGGCCTGGCGCCGGCTGTTTTTGGACGTTTCTACCCCTATATAAATGCCCCAAAACCAGCAGAAATAGTGAGAGCGTGGGGAATCGAACTTGCACCACACTGGCCCATGCGCCCAGCAAGCGGCGCTAGCCAATCCAGCGCTGGCTCGCTTTGACTATAATGCATACCGCAATACTATTTAATGGGGGTATACATGGAAAAATTACTCCTAATTAATAACTCCTTGGTATGCATAATCATATCATAAATGACTTCTAATACCGGTATGGAGGGAGTACATGCCAGATCCAGACGCGTCTCGTGTTTAAAGCCATCAAATACTATTGGTGTTCCGTGCAGCTTTTTTTTTTTTTTTTTTTTGACGCGTTCTAATGTTTTTTTATAGGCAGCAGTATGGGGAGCCCGGGGATATTGTTAATGAGTGAATGATAGTACTGCTAGCAGTATGATTTGAGTGTCGTCGGCCTAATTTGAGTCCAAAAGCATACAAGCACGTTTATTTCTAACATTCCACACAGCTTTCCGTATATGGGTAGTAGTGCTCCCATGCTAGTAGTACGGAGTAATCCTCCCTGTGGAGTGCGGACAGCTTTTTAGGCGTGGCAAACACTAACACAGGTTCCTCGGAGTAGCATATGACTGGAAACCCTAGACGCCGAGAAAAAAACTTTTACGCGGCGTCCAAATGCATGCTCTTGAGGTAAAAGCATGCAAGCACGTTTATTTCCAACATTTCACACAGCTTTCCGTACTAGTACGGAGAATTATACAGTACTCCTCCCTGTGGAGTGCGGACAGCTTTTAGGTGGCAACGAGTAACACAGGTTCCTCGGACTAACATGACCATAAAAGCTGATGCCGCGTGTTCACGTGCTCGTCACGCTTCACTCCGGTGTTGCCTCTCGCTCCTGATTGGATGATCCGTGTCTCTTCGGATTGGCTCCTTCGTCACTTAACCAGCAGGGAGGCGCGTTGCTAGCTGCTCTCCCTGCCAACTCTATCTTTTTTAAGCCCTCTCATCTAGGTGCAACCGTAGCATCCGTTCATGAATAGGCATACCAACACCACACACACGCACACCTCACTCACACCACAAGAATACAAACCAATCCTTGCTCCGTAGACGCCCGGGCACGTCGCTATCACGGTGTGGTTCCACGCGAGGGGGTACTTGAAAAAAAGTGAGGAAAAACCCCGGTGGGAGATGTGAGTCGAGCAAGGCTCGAACTCACGACCGGCTGCTCCTCCAGTGGAGCGTTTGCCATCCGAGCTACGGCTCGTTCCCCTGCCAACTCTATTTAAGCAGCACATCCGTTACCTTTTGTTTTTTCTTTTCAATCTTTGATTTTAGAGACAATTCCAGGTTATTGATTTGGCTGATGTGAATTAATTCTCTATCTTTGACCTAAGTATTGCAAAATTGGAGTTTCTGACTCGGAGCATCTAATCTAAACACACGTACATTTATTATAGCTGATGATGGTAGAACACTGTGTGGTATGTAGTAGGTGGAAGTTGGATGTCCATGGATGTCCAATGGATACCCTCTAGTTCATAAAAATGAACTAGGAAGAGATGGTCCCCCACCAAAATTTGAATTTCTAGGTCAATTGTCAAAATCCATGAATGTCCAGATTAGATTAGGCTTCCACCTGTAGTATGTTCTATCCTTTTATTTCGTCGTCGACGTCACATGCCTGTCTAGCCACTCATGTGTATCTTTGAAATAAAATCATAACGTTAGCATAGATATTATGCTAGTGGCATCAGTATCTCTATCTTTGCGTTCGTCATGATTGGTAAACAGCGACGTCGTATGGGTAGCATATAATGCATCATTGGTTAGCAAGTGCCCGGGATGCAGGTGGTTTCCTTTTGTGCTTCGAGCTAGCTACTAGCTCGGCAAAAGTTGGAAGTAAACGTCGTAAAGCCCGTGTGAAAAGTTAGAACGTGTGGTGTGTACATATCAAAAGGATTATTTGACTATTGCAAATCCCTTCGACATAGTACAAGTAGGCACAGCGCCGTCTCGCGCGGCGTGTGTTGGACGGATGGTTGATTCTCTTGTATCCATGGGCATGGCATGCATTGTGTTAGTGGTAGCACGCTCGCGTGGCCGATCCTGATGTCGTCGGCAGAGATTCCAGTGCGGCGGCCGGCCCGGACGCGAGCTCCATCGTGCTCACCGTGGCGCTCATCGCTGACGCCGCTCGCGCTCATCATGATGCGATATGGCGTGTCCTCCTCACCTCTTGCAACAACCCGCTTGCTGCTCAGTCCATTCCTTCTCTGCATGGCCGTGTCGCGATCCATGCATCCCAATCGAATTGAATCGAATGAATGTGAGTAGGAACGTGCATCCCAATCGAATTGAATCGAATGAATGTGAGTAGGAACGTGAGGAGTACTTGTACGACGCACGGCCCCCAGTCCCCAGCTAGCCAACAGTGCGCGTCGGTGACTGGCGCTCATCATGGCGCTGCTCACGTTCTTCGTCGCCTTCGTCTCGTTCCGCCTCGCCGACCTCATCAGGAAGCCGCTCGGCACCGCCGTCCCGGCCACGGCCATGGGGGTCGGCGTATTCATGAGTGTGTGACACACACATCAATCAGTCACACGGAGCAATGCTAGCTAGCTTACAATAATGGTGCGGCCGGCCGCAGCGTGCGCGCAGTGAGACCCAAGTCCCGTGGTGGTGGGTGACACAATTACTGTACTAAGGCCAGTCTCAATGGAGAGTTTCACCTCCCAGTTTCCAAGATGTGAAACTTTGGCACGAAATAGGCGTCTCCCTCAATGCACAGTTTCATAGGCTCAAGGGTCTCACAACCTCTCTGTCATTGCATGGTTTAATTGCATAGTTGCATGGTGAAACTCTATTTATGTCTCAATGGGGTTTCACACAGTTTCCAACGCATGTGAAACGGTGTCCAAAGGTTTTACCATGGTGAAACTCTTTCCTTCTCTCTCCTAAGGGTTTCATGCAAAAAGTGAAATTTTGCTGATGTGGTGCTGCATTTAATGTGCATGAAACACTCATGAAACCTCCATTGAGACTGGCCTAATCTTCCACTAGAAAAATAATTAATATTAATATTAATTAACCAGCAAGAACCACACTAAAACAGCTCCTAATAATATTATAAGAGCTTGATTGATTACAATCCTAAAAACATCACCATGTCACACTTTATTGGTCGAGATCAAGATGTAGTACCTTTTTTATTTTATTTTCGACTAGCGATGTACTACCTGCCAGCTTTTTCCAAGCCATTTAGCTTGGAATCACTTTGGACAGGGCATTTAGCTTGGTCAAGTCCACTTGTCTCTGTTAACGCGGTTGGTCCTAGGCTACTTTCTGCTGCTTTATATATTCTTTGCAGCAATAGTGGAGGCATCCATCTCACAGCCTCATCCGCCGGTAATCTGTATGCTCCTTCTCCAGGATCCTTCCCTGCAGCTAGGATCCTTCAAGTGTTCTTCAGCAGGTCAGTGCTTCTAACAAGATGTTTATATTCCTGAAGTTTTCCACTTGCTGCAGCCATGCCTGTGCTGTGCCTATTCAGTATTACGCCTGCTGAGTTAACCACAGTCTATGACCTTTGAATATCTTAGAAACAATCTTGTTCTGGCTTTATGTATGTCCTAAGCAAACTTTCTTGCTTGTTTGGATACAGTAGAAGAAGCCTCGATTTGTAGCAGTTCAGATCTGTAGCTCCTTGCCTCCTTCAAGGTCATCAGAAATGGCACACCTGCAGAGCCAGCCAAGTCTTGCCAGTACATTACCAAAAAACCTACCATTGAACTTCATCAAGGAAATTACCGATGATTTCTCTCCTAGGCGAGAACTTGGTCGATCTGTTTTTGGAACAGTTTATAGGGTAAGAGTGGAACCTAACATTTACACATCAGATTCTTACATACAAAACCGTTTTACTGACAGAGGTTAATGAAACAGGGGATTCTTCCAGACGGGGACATGATTGCTGTCAAGAGGCTTACTCAAAACGCACCAGTGCCGGCTGGAATAACATTTGATACTGAGGTTGCAAATCTTATGGCACTAAACACGAAAATATAGTAGAGCTGGTTAACTACTGCCACGAAACCAAGAAAAAATGTCGTTCAGCATAATGGGAGAGATGTGATTGTGGAGAAAGTTGAATCATGTCTTTGCTACAGATTCCTACCAACTAAATGTCTTGGCTTCGGTGAAATGAGAAGTCTTGACGAGTATCTTTATGGTACGCAATGCACTATGCAACACCTCCCTCTATCTACTATTCATACATAGGCTCTGTTTGGATTCTAACTCAGTTAGAGTTAGTTTCTAGTTTCTAACTCTAACTCTAGCCCTAAACTACAGATTGATATGAAATGTACTTTTCCTAGTAGACCTAACTTGAACTGGCTCTAATTCACCTCATGGGTGGTCTAGTTTTTTTAGTTAATGGGGGGGGGGGGTGTGGAGCGAAAAGTCCCCACCTTTTCCATTTGGCACAGAGGCGCGGCGGCGGCGCCCGAGGGAGCCGGCGGGTGGGGGCCGCCGCCGGCGGTTATGTCGCCCCGGTCGCCTGGGGAGGGCGATCTTGGGGGAGTGCAAAAAATCTTGGATCGTGATATGTGAATTGGAATCTCTTGGGTGGTCTAGTTTTTTTTGGGTTGGATGTAACTAACCCCAATCTAACCCTCATGTTTGGATCCTTCATGACTAGTTGTGTCCTAACTAGCTCAAACTAACTCTAACCCATGGATTCAAACCAGGCCATAGTTGAAAGATATAAACAATTTTCAAAAAGTGTTATTATGATTCTTAATTATTTCTGATATTTGTTTTATTGTCACCAATGTAAGCAATTTAGACTTTTGGGCAGTACTATTTTTAGAATACTTACACAACTAGTATTTCCATTGTTTATTTCTTACTTATTTATTAGGAGACACTACATCAATGTTCTGGGACACACAGTTTAAGATAATTAGGGGATCTGCCAGGGTGTACATTTTCATTCACAAGCAATTGGACGGGCCCCTTATTCATACGAATCTCGTGCCTAACTCGGTGTGGTTGGATGATAATTTTGTGCCAAAGATTGACGATATTGGACTCTCAAGACTCTTTGGCACAGAGCACACCCGGATGTATTCAGTCAATGTTAAGGGACATATGTAAGCAGAAACAAACTGTGAAATATATGATTATATACTCATTCTATTTACTATAAAAGTAAACGCCATTTCATTCTTTAATAAACTATTTGCAGTGCGTACATGGCTCCGGAATATCTATACAGAGGTGAAATCTCCACCAAGTCTGACATATACAGTTTAGGAATGATTATTCTTGAGATTACTACCAGAGAGAGGAACTATCCAGCTTCTGAAGACGACACATCTCCAAGACAATTTGTCGACAATGTAAGACAGCACTACTTGATGACTTCAATTTTGAAACTTGTGTTTTGGAGTCTTTCCTTGGATTCAGTTAGTATATTATCACTAGGGATTAAATCATCCAATTTTGTAGGTGCGCCTAAACTGGAAGACAGATGAGCAGAGAGTACGCAAGTACCCATCTCTAGATCCAAATGGCCTCCAGCAAGTGAAAGCATGCATTGAAATTGGGCTAAAGTGTGTGGAGGTTGATCGGAAAAGGAGGCCTTCTATAGTGAACATTGTTGATAGACTCATTGGGAGACGTGTAGAGGTATGAACATTTGAGGCATTTTCATACGGACGATTTCTACTCAGTTCATACGGTTTCATTATATATCGTGCTGTTTGCAAATTTTAACACTTAACTTTGTTAGTAAGAATATGTACACTGTATTGATATATCGGTAGATAGCAGTAAACTTTCCCATCAGAATCCACACCGTGTCCTCCCAGCTCACTTGGCAACGTTTATTCTGCGCGTCTGCAGAAAAGGGCCGATAGTCTACCTCCAGATGAGGTAACGAGATCGGAGAGGATAGCTGGGTGCCTCTGTAGTGTTAGGCTGACTTGGGTACCCAACATCTTTTTGGCGCTTCCCTTCAAGCAAAATAAATCCTTCTCATGTTCAGTGCGTCTAATCAACAAGACAGATGACTACGCCGCTGTCAGTGCGTCAAGTTTCGATATGGGAGGAGGGGAGTGGAGTGGCGGAAACGGTAGTGGGTAGATTTGGTGTGAGGGATTGCCATTTGATGGATTGTAACAAAATGTCTAAGTTTTTGTACCCAACAAATGTGTTAAACACAACATTTTACTAGTGGCCTTCAACATGGATTCGTGGACACATGTATTTCTTTATTGGAATTATAATTTCCTATGTAATTAGAACCTCATTGTCCAATTGTATTGTTCTTCCAAAAATTGCCCAACTGTATACAAGTTCAGCATTTTGACGGTTAGTTGTTCTTACATTATAGAGTTTTTTTTTTTTTTTTTTTGGGGGTGGGGGGTGGGGTGGGGGGGGGACTTCTAGCATATGTTCCAAAACATTTTCGATCAAGATGAAATATAGGTGTATAATTATATATTGTTGACTGTTGAGACATACTTACTTGTTACTCGGTTTGTTCAGACCTTGTTGTTATTATATACAGATGTGGCCAGATGGTCTCCGGAATCGGCGTGGGAAGAAATCGGCAAATGATAAAAACTTGTGGTGGATGGACACAGATGCGGAGACAGAGGTGAGACCCGGGCCGCCGGAGTTGAGAAGCTGCAAGTCACAAGGCCCGCCCGGCCCGATTCATTACTTGCCTCTTTTTTCATTCATTCATTTATATGGCATTCAAAACTTATATATATATTACTCTACCTGTTGTACATTTTTGTCACGTGTAGCGGCCTTTGCTGTCAGATGATGACAAGAGCTTAGGAACCAGTGACGACGACAACGTGCACAGTCCTACGGTGGGAGCAGCTGGTGAAGGTGAAACATCAACAGCAGCTGGTGAACAAAATACGGTACGTACGTCCTACCTACGTATACGTGCAGCGTCTCCTGCATTCACTCGGTCGCCCGCTGTATGTAAAAGTGACTGAACGAAATGCAGCCCTCTTTCAAAAGAAATTGAAAATCATATATGGGCCTGCTGATTTTACTTTTTAGATATATATTCTGCATTATTTCGTTCGCGGCTTATACAAACATTTCTATCGACGGTTCTTAAACCACCGTCACTGTGTGTCAGTTTTAAAGTCGTCACAGTAACAGTCAGTTGCAAACTGATTTTCACCGCCGGCTTGTGACACGACCTCAGCCCAGCCGTACCATGGGGCCCACAGGAAACCATGCCCAACCACACCAAATCTGCCACCCTGCTCCTCATTTAAGGATTGCAGCGGATTGGGTTTGGGGCGGCTATCCGCGGGTTTTTTGTCCTGCGGGTTTGGATTCAGGGTTGATTTTTCATCCATAATTTTTGGGTTCGGGTTGTTTGGTTTCCAGTTTAGTATTCCACCTGTGGATATCCAATGGATACCCAAAATAAATTATTTGGAATTAAAACTCATGTTTTATAATATGTTAATAATAAATTATTTACTTAAATTATTAAATTTATTCAAAGAAAATATTTATTATTTGTTTATAGATGTGAATATATATGTGTATATATATCCGCAGGTTTTAGGTACCCGTAGGTTTGGTTTTTTTGGTGATGGAATCCCACCCGAATCGGTTTCGGGTTCGGGTTTCAGTTTTGGGTGCACGGTGACTCCAGCCGATCCGAACCCGACCCGTTGCCATCCTTATCCTATGACCATCAAGCCCACTCCTATAACAACCAATCCAAAATGGAGAGAGAGAAAGGGGCGCTCTGTGTGCCAACACCAAATCTACTAGACGGGAACACACTTTGACCATGCTCATGCCCTCAATATGTATGACTACCACTGTAAGCCGGTTGATAGCTATAATAACCCTATTTGGATCCATAGGCTAGAGCTAGTTTGAACTAGTTTTGGCTCAACTAGCCCCAAAAACATCCAAACAGTGATGCGCATGTGCTTACTAGTTACTATGACCGGAGAAAGGTAATGATGCACTGGCGCGTGACCATCCAACTGTGTAAACTCAATACTTACCCCTAGCCGCCTTCTAAAAAAGGCGGGGTCTTCTTCTAATATACTCCTAAAATATGGGGAGAGTCTTGGAACCCGGGGTATCAAAATTTTAAAATTTATGAAGGATAAAATAATAAAACAACCCAGTTGTACCACCAACACCAGCCCTGGTGACGCAAGATACCGCTGCGAATCTCCATTCAGGTTGAAGGATTGCGTTGAAGTTTTATCTCACATTTTAAAAAGGACTGAAACTGGATAGAACAGTTAATTATTTTACATGCCATTTGTCGATTCCAGCTAGATTGGGTCGGAATTGACACGTGAATTGGGAAATTGAGAGAGGGAGATGAGGACGGAGAGGCGATGGTGGTGGTGGTGGCGAGCGGCGGCGAGGCAGCCGGCCCTTCCCTTGCGGCGCGGCGCTTGGCCAAGGCGGGCGCGGGCCCGGCGGGCGGCGGCCTGGGCAGGGCAAGGCTGGAGAGGGAGAGGAAGAGAGATTGGGATAAAATTTCTTTATTTGCTTGTTACCCTGAAAGATTACTGCACCCTTACTTATATAGCCCGGCTATTGGGACTTGTATCTCAAGCAATCTCTCTAAAGGTTTCCTTATAGATTGGAATACCTTTTACAAGCATGTCCTATTTATTTATTTCCTAATAAGGGTCTCACTTATAGATGAGATAGCCCCTTGCACACCAAAACACCTAAAGATAATCCTAGATATTTTCCTCCTTTATCTCGAATTAGTTGCCGAAGAATCCGGCGTAATGGAGGGGGCGGGCGGGCGATACCTTGCGAGCCTGTGGGGTGCCGCCCCTTGGGGCGGTCGGGCCCCCTCCCGGGCCCTATTTCTGGGTCGTGACATCTCCCCCCTTCTCCGACCGGCGCGTCCCTCGCTGGATGAAAGTCCATTCAATGACACTGGGTGGAGATCGGCCGCTCTGGAACGATGAGCTCAACCTCAGTAGCGTGAGTCGCCCCGCATGCGGGTTCCTCGAGATCATGTTCTCCCCGGTTCGCTTGGGATCAAATTCCGTGAGATAGTGAAGGTTGCCGATGTAGCCGTGGTAGATGTAGCGGTGAACCGCACGCCCTGGCGTGTGAAGCCGCCCGACGACGGGCGCCAAGTAGGAGCTCCTTTGAACGCCCACATCAAGGTGCGCCGATGCACCATGTCGCGGGGAGGGCTCTCCAGAACAAGAAACGCCATTGGGTGGAGCGTTGACGAAGAGCGGCGGGAGGCGCGGATAGTGATTTCGCGGGCGAGTAGGAGGAGTGGCGCCCAAGTTCAACATCGCATCAGCATATGAAGGAACCGACGTCGAATGCAGAGGGCGAAAAGCCGGTGGACACCCTTTTTGCATCATAGCTGATGTGGACGTTGTCGATCGCGGGAGGAAGAGGCGATCTATGCCGCCGAGGAAGACGACCGCCGCCGGGCCGACATGGTGGCGCCAGGCCACATACCGCCTAATAGAATGGCGGTAGGTGCAGCTGAAGTTGGCCTGCCGTAGGCGCCCAAGGCGAGGAAGTTCGCCCCTTCGAACTCCGCCCGGTGCAAGGCCTCCCGCAAGTCCGAAGCGTGGGAGAGGAAGCCGGGAGGTAGAATCGGCCGCCGAAGAGCGGAGGCCGTCTTCAAGCGTCCCATCTTTGGAGCAGCGTCGCTGTGGTGACGTCGAGGGCGATGCGGCGTAGGTGCTGATCTTCCAAAGTGGCTCGACGAAGACTCCGGCGGACATGTCGTGAGGTCCAGGCGCGCCGCATGCCTCAAACGTTTCCCAAGCTGTAGTGGGCGTCCGGATGCGCGAAGATGCTCGACTGGCGGGCCCGGGGCCGGCGCCCCTGTGCCGAGGAGGTGGAGCTCGCGTGTGAACGTGCTCGGGCGACCGCCGCGTAGTACCGAAGCTCGTGGGTCGCGAAATCCCACGCCACGCGTCCTAGGCCTCGCCAACCAAGGCATGCCAAGGATGACATCGACGTCGTCGCCGCCGGGTATGACGTGGCGCCGATGTCGGCGGCTAGCGTCGTGGGGCGAGGTACGCCGAAGGTGGTAGCCCGGCATGTAGAGGTGGCGCCGGTTCCGGTGGTGATCGAGACACGCACCGGCCGAGTCCGGAGGCGGCGTGGTCACCACGTGGGGGTCGATGTAGTTGTGTGTCGCTCCCGAGTCGACGATGATGTTGACGCTCGCGTGCCTCGATATCATACCGACGAGGTAGAGAGAATGAGCACCACGCATCGGGGAGTCGGGGTCCCGGACGAGGACCTTTCGGATCAGCTTTGGCTCCTCCTTGACATCCGCTGAGTGGGGCGTCGGCGTAGTCGTTGAAGATTGCGATGTCGAAGAGGTGCTTGCACTTGTGACCCCCGGAGAACGGCTCGTCACGGTTGAAGCGAGTCCACCTTGCGCCGCTCCATCATCTCCTCTCGGTGTCGGCGCTTGAACGGCCGTGGTTTGCCGAGGAGGATGGCGCCCCGGGGGCGTCGGCGGGGCCACGGGTGCCGGCGCCCTAGCCTTCGCCTTGTTTGCCGGCCGGTGTTGTAGAGGATGGCGGGTGTCGCTCGTGCGCCCTGGCGAGAGACATGGCAGCCTCCATGTCCTTTGGGATTCGCATCTCGACGTCCGTCTTGAGCGGCTCGCCCAAGCCTTTGTGTAGATGTTCACCGCCGCTTGTCGTCGAGGTGGCCTGCCCGTGCCACATGTGCCGAAACTGCCCGGTGTATTCATCGACGGTGCTGTCTTCCTTAGTGATGCCACTCACCCAACGGATTTCGCCGCTCACCAAGGCAAAGCGCCGTTGACGTATTGGGCGAAGCTTGCCCAATCTCGCCACCGGTTTCTCCCGAGACACAACCTCATGTACCATTTTTGTGCTCCTCCCGTGAGATGATAGGAGGCATACCAAACCTGCTCTGTTCTGGCATACCTTGTCCCCTAAAGAACTGTTCGCAGCGGTTGATCCATGGGAGGGGATCCTCCTTGCCGTCGTAGGTTGGGAAGGACAGCTTGTGCGGATGGGGAGCCGAGGCGAAGGTGTCGACCGGAGGTGGAGGGCGGCGACGCGATGCGCCCCCCCGATGGCGGCGCCCTGGCGGGCGCCTTTCGGCCTCAAGTAGCCCTTCATCGGGTTCTCCGGATCAGCCGCCGTGACCTAATTGTCCCCTGGTTTTCGCTTTTGCCATCAGTCCGCTTCTTGATGAAGTCGCGGGCTGCTGTCTCGAACATCGCCCTCATCTCGATCTCGGCGTCATGGAGTTGTTGACGGTGTCTGAGCGTTGCTGGATCGTCGCCTGAGAGGATAGAGAGCTTATCGTCGATCTTGTCCATCCTGGTGTTGATCTTGGCGAACTCGTCTCCCAAGTTCTTCAGCAGCTTCTTGGATTCGGCGTCCATGGTGGTGGGTGGATCGTAGTGGTCTCCGGATACCAGCTGTCAGATTCCAGCTAGATTGGGCCGGAATTGACACGTGAATTGGGGAATTGAGGGAGGAAGACGAGGACGGGGACGATGGTGGTGGTGGTGGCGTGCGGCGGCGAAAGCCGTGTCCGTACCGGGCGGCGGGCGGCGGCGGCGGCGGCCGGGCGAGGGCGGGGCGCTGAGAGGGAGAGGAAGAGAGATTGGGATAAAATTTCTTTATTTGCTTGTTACCCCGAAAGATTACGCACCTTTTACTTATATAGCCCGGCTATTAGGACTTGTATCTCAAGCAATCTCTCTAAAGGTTTCCTTATAGATTGGAATACCTTTTACAAGCATGTCCTATTTATTTATTTCCTAATAAGGGTCTCCCTTATAGATGAGATAGCCCCTTGCACACCAAAACACCTAAAGATAATCCTAGATATTTTCCTCCTTTATCTCCGAATTAGTTGCCGAAGAATCCGCGAAGGGAGGGGACGGCGGGGGCGGGGCCCGAGCCCAGGGGGCGCGCCGGGCGCCCTTGGGCCAGGGGCCTGTCCTCCTGGGCCCTATTTCCCCGGTCGTGACACCATTGTACCCCGTGAGGAGCTGCTGCGTGAACAACCTGCAGGTGGTGAAGTGATGGGCATTATTGGAGATGATTCTCATAATACAAACAAGCAAGGAAAGGTAACGCACAACCATTATTAATTACTGATCATATGTGTTTGTATATACATGTGCCATTCGGGAATGTGCTACTTAACATGTGGTACGGTATTCCATATTATATGAGATATATGTAACTATATGATTAGTATGTGTCGTCATTCATGCATGTTCGGTTCCCATTTAAGTATATTTGCCATATTTCCAAATCTAAGTTAATGTACGCGAAATTATATTTCGCGCAGCACGGCAGGCATGGATAACAAAAATCAGGAGTAATCATAACCAATTTGCAAAAAGTTGCTTGTTGCAGTTAGAGGTTGAGGTCTAATGTCATGTGGGAATCGTGGGATATGTTACTAACAAAATACAACAATGAACACTAGTTGTGGCACACGTTAGAGAAAAATCGTGGCGTGCATATACCAACTTTTTTTTTTTTGTAAATAATTGTGCATATCATTGTAGGAGGAGGTAGCGGTTTCGCACACGGAGGAGGACGTCGACCTGGACCCGCAGCAGGCGGTAACACTTGCCTCTGCTCAGCAGCAGCCGAGGCTACCACCCCATGATCCGGTGCGTCTTTTCGATGGAGTTATGCAGATATCATCATGAGTTTGATAATAACATGTGCATGTTCAAGTAACAGCTGCCCTATTTAGAATTTGGCACGTGCCCCCGTAATTCCAAGGCCTGCCCTTTAGCTTGTCCCGATCGAGAGTGTTTGATTCAATAGTATTGGATGCAGATTTCCTATGGAGCGTCGTCATACCGACCGCACGTGTCGATTTCTGTTCGTAATGATGATAACCCTTCACCAGCAAGGGCAGAACAAGAGGTAAACATCTCTTGTGGTAACTACTGCTAAAATTGGGTTTTCACAATGATAAGCAAGCTGTGTACGTATAATTTGAAGATACCATGTAACATGGATATATATGGATTATTGACCTTAGTGAGATGAGAATATGCACGCAAATTGTGGTTTATTACCATCAAATCTGGCTATATAGTAAGAAAAAAATATATTTTGTACTATTTGCTTCCAACTCTCTTCATTCGACATTATAAGATGTTTTGGATTTTCTAGATATCTGGTTTTGGGCTTTTGATATGCACTTAGATATACAATATATATCTAGACCCTCATATGTATCTAGAAAAATCAAAACATGTAATAATTTATAGCGCAGTGAGTATTTTAATAACATTTGGATCCCTCATATATATTCCTTTCGTCTTCTAGGCTGGACAAATAGAGGGAGCAACAACGAAAGTGTTACATGATATTACTGTATGCCATTTTGAAAATTCTAATGGAATAGTATTACTGCGAACACATGGTTGATTTATCTCAAATGTGTTTAGTTTTGATGTAGTGATTGTCAACACTTAACATTCTTTCTCTATTTTCTTTTATCTTTTCTCGCCGGCTATGGTTCACCGGCACACGTGGAGTGTGTCGAAGACGATCTCTTGGTTCGTGTTGTGCAGGTGTGGAGCTCGGAGATGGTAGCCGACGGAGAGGTGAAGGTGCCAAGGAGGACGTGCCGGGCCGACGGACCGTGGAGGTGAAGGACGGACGTGAGGCTTGGACCGAGGGACCGGGTGCCGGGCGGCTAGCCATGGTGGCTGACATCCGGGACATCGACGGATGCAAGAGGACGTGGCGAGACCGTGTCGATCGGGTCAAGACGGGCGAGCGCGGCAAAAGCGAGCGGGGAGCTCGGATGACTTGGCGACTGGCGGTCAAGACGGGCGGTGACACGCGGTCGAGGAGGTTTGGTGGTTTGCCCTCAAAACCATCGGGCGCGGGTTTCGTGGTTTGGGCCTCAAAACCACGGGCGGGTTTGGTGGTTTGGGCCTCAAAACCACAGCGCTGGTTTTCGCGGGTTTGCGCCTCAAAACCCGGCGTTCCGGCGGACGGAAGGACGGCACGTGGCGCATCGGGGAGATTGCGTGGAGGCAAGGCTACCGGTGAGGAAGGCGCGGTGGCCGCCGGATCGAAGATTACCCGCAGTCGACGGAAATAGCCTTAGGGTTACAAAACCGACTCATGTATCCTAGGGGTAGTTTAGGCGAGGGAATAGGGGCTATTTAGCGAGGCATACCCCTTCATCCTCCCTTGCCTCTCATTTTCATATTTTTCGCTTAGGGTTACAGATCGAGGTGTGAGAGGTCCACCGATTTGTACCAAGATTTGCGAGCAAGGGCTAGCTGTGATTAGCCCTCGTCACGGGGTGACGTTTGGATCGATTGATCGGTGTTCTTTGTTGTTCATGAGCTGTGATTTTGAGTTCTTCACTTGTTCTTCCCGAGTTCATCCTCTCCCCCTATTCTCTTCGCGATTTCTTCGATTTGGCACCGTTTGATCTCGTTTTTCTTGCGTTGATTCGTGCTAGGACGTGAGAGGATCATTTCCAATCAAGGGTTTGAGCTAATTCCTCACGAGCACGGAGATCGGGCGAGTTTTGGATCAAGGTGACCTTTTGGGTGTGTTCTTCGTGTGATCCGCGATTTCTCTCGATTCACTCCATCAATCTCGAAATTTCAAGGGGAAATGGTCACCCACATGCCTAGATGCTATGGCTCAATTCTTGTGACCCGAGGTTTCGATTTGAGTGAGTTTGGATCGATTTTGGGGTGAGTCGCCGCCGTCGGGTGCTGTTCGCCTTGGCGTCGGGGTGACCGGACGCGACGACCGGACGCACGTCCCCGGATTGACCGGACGCTCCGGTGCTGTCCGCGCGTGACCGGACGCCCGACCGGACGCACGACGGGACGACCGGTCCCGGGTCCGGCGCGTCTCGCGAGAGGTCCGCAAGGGCGATCTGATCGGGACGCTCGACCGGACGCTGGACCGACTCGCCGCGAGTCCGGTCGCTGAGTCCTGGTCACTCTGCAGAGGCTGTTTTCTTCCCGTCTCTTGCGTGTTTGTTTCGTTCGGTTTCCGGTTGATCCGCTGTGAGTCTAGAGCAAACTCTAGCTCATCTACCTTGCATCCAAGGTCGTGATCATACCGTGTGGTGTGTGCTTTTTGCTCCGAGGGGTCGTGAGAGCTACAAGTCATCTAATTCGGAAGAATTTAATTGAGGCTCCCATTCACCCCCCCCTCTGGTCGCCGTTTCGGTCCTTCAATTGGTATCAGAGCCAGGTTAAGGATCAAATCCACCTTAACCGGTTCTTGATCCGCGAAGGCGACATGGAGAGGTTTGGTCACTTTGGTGGCAAGCCTCCTGGAAGTTCGATGGCACCAACTATCCCTATTGGAAGATTAAGATGCAAGCGCATCTCATGGGGATAGATTGGAGAGTGTGGGAGATCGTTGAGGACGAGAACTACCAAGTGCTTGCCGCTCGAGTGGGTGAGGATCAAATAGCCCAAAACAATGCCAACAACCGAGCGAGGAGTGTCTTGTTCTCTAGCCTCAAGGATAGCGAGTTTGAGAGGGTAGCCACTTGTGAGACTGCTAGAGAGGTGTGGAAGACTCTAGAGAGCTACCATGAGGGAACCCCACAAGTCAAGGCTCGCCTCTACGAAACCTACAAGAGAGAGTACAATAACCTCATCCAGCTTGATGGCGAGACCATCGATTCTCTCTTTGCTAGGTTTGGGACGATCTCGCAACAAGCTTCGTGCGAACAAGCCTTCGGAGAGGTTGGACGAGCACGAGAAGGCGATCGCGGCTCTTGCACGCCTGGATCGGAAGGTGTGGGATGTGAAGGTGTCCGCGATCATGGAGTCCGCCAACTACGACACCCTCACTCCCGACGAGCTCTACAAAGAAGCTCAAGTCTTCGGAGATTGAGGCCCGGATCCAGGCGAAGCTCAAGAACCCATCTGCGCCGAATGTTGCACTCGTCTCTGCAAAGAGCGGTTCCAGTTCTTACGCTAACCCTTCACGCATTTCTTTTCGCCTTGTCTTCCTTGGTGTCCAGTGGGATGCACGAGCGAGATGGAGAGCCTTGGGGATGATGAGCTTGCACTAGTCATCGGCCGATTCTCGCGGTTCCACAACAACCGCATGAACCGTCGGGCGTGGCGGTGCTTCCAAGGGCGGATGCTTCGAGTGCGGAGATCCGGACCACTTCGTTACCGCCCGCCCCAAGAAGAGCAAGGACAAGTACTCCGGGAGAAGTACTACTCCAGCAAGTACGACGCCGACAAGCGCAAGGACAAGCGCGAGTACACCTCCGGCAAGCGCAAGTCCAAGAAGGGATTCGACAAGGAGGCGATCAAGAAGAAGTACCTCAAGCGTGCCAAGGAGCACAAGCACGCCTTCCTTGCCTCCCTCAGCGACCTCGACAACGACTCCTCGGACGGGCAATCTTCTTCAAGCGATGAGGAGTCCGAGCGCAAGGTCGAGGACAAGTTCAATGGACTTTTGCTTCTTCACCAACTCCAAGTCCGAGGGCTTCGCACCATGGCACTCGATGGAGCGGTGACCGACAGCGTCAAGGCACACGCCGACGACTCTTCTTCTCCTTCCTCCGAGGTACCTCCTACAATCGAATCTCTTTCTGATGAGGTTGACTCTTTGGGCGAGGCGCTTGTTTGTCAAGAGAAGTTGCTTAAGCGTGCCGCTAGGGAGAGAAAAGAGTTTAAGGAGAAGTGGGAGATGGCGGTGACTGAGATAGAGTTGCTTAGGAAGCCGGTTGCTGTTTCTGATAAGACGGAGTGTGATGCTTGTGCTGTGCATATGTCTAGTATCATGTCTTTGCAGTCCAAGTATTCTGCTTTGTTAGATGAGCATGTTGAGCTGAAGGCTAGGCCTATGTTGTTGAGTGCGTGCAAGTCATGTCCTGGCTTGCAATCTGAGTTGGCAGAGAAGGCTGCCAAGCTTGCTGTGCTTGAGAAGGCCAGCTCAGATAGCACTGTGCTGAAATGTGCTAAGTGTGAAGCTTTGGAGTTGGAGCTCATGTCTTGCAGGCATGACAAGGGGAGAGTTGAAGAGGAAATCACATATCTTCGCTGCTCGAAGTTGGGTGTCTAGTGGAGAGCCGCAGCTTGGCATGATGATGAGTCAGTTCAAGAGGGGGACTGACACATCGGGATTAGGCTTTGCTATAGGTGGGAAGGGTGAAGTTATCTATGGAAAGGTTGGTCAAGGAAGTGGTTTGAGCCCGAGTGAGAAACCCACAAACACTCCCAAGTTGACCAAGAGCACCCCACCTAAGCCTACCCAACCCATTGTGCAAAATGGCATTCTTCAAGAGCCCACCAAGACTCCACCTCCCAAACAAGTGTGGCTTCCCAAACCGAACCACCTCAAGAACCCACTTGACACCTTGCCCAGGATCCCTGAGGAAACCCTTCCTAAAGCCAAGACCACAACAAGAGTGAACCATCCACCCAAAGAGAGTGAACCAACCACCACCCAAGAGAGAGGTGAGGTATCACCGTGAGTATTGCCGAGAGATGGTCACTTGGTTGAGTTTTGCTTCGGGAGGAAGAGGGATGCTAGGCGTAGAGTGGAGTTTGAGAACCGTGACATGTACCACCCACCACTTGGCTTGTATGAGAGGGGTGTGCAGTTGGTTCGAGGCGGTTTGCTAGGCCCGAAGGTAGGAGGTCTCGGAGGTTTGGGCCACGGTTTGTGAGACCGTTTTGGCGGTCGTGCTCAGCGTGTGGATGTAGATCCTCGCTTTGGGAGTTTTGAGGTTGAGAAGAGGAGTGCACCACGCTTTGCTATGCGTGGTGAGAAGTTTGCAAGATGGGGCGTGGGATGTTTGTTGTGCCTAATGCATATTTGGGGCAAGATGGTCAACACCGGTATTCTTCCAAGTTTACTAACCCCAGTGTTGTGCCATTTGCTCATCCCATGTTCTATTGTTGATGCAGGCTGGAAGGCTGGAGGACATGTGGCTCATTGACTCCGGTTGTTCTCGACACATGACCGGAAACTCTCAGTGGTTCTCCAGCCTCACCCCCATGAAGACAAGAGAGTACATCACTTTCGGGGGCAAAGAAGAGGGAAGATTCTTTCACGAGGGTCGTCGGGATCAACGACCACTTTGTGCTCAAGGATGTGGCGCTCGTCTCCAACCTGCACTTCAACCTTCATGCTGTTTCTCGGCTCATGGCGGGCATGAGGTACGTTTCAAGGTTGGATGTTCTCGAGTTTTGGACTCGTGGTGATCTTATTTGTTTGGATCGTGCCATTTGGGCAAGTCTTTCGAGCTGATTTCTCTCGTGGCTTTGGCACCTCTTGTTGCTTGTTGGCGGGGTCCTCCTCGACTTGTGGAAGTGGCATAGGAGACTAGGTCATTTGAGCTTCGATCTCCTTGCGAGGTTAAGTTCAATGGATCTAATCCGAGGATTGCCTAAGCTCAAATTTGAGAAGGATTTGGTTTGCCACCCTTGTCGTCACGGGAAGATGGTATCTGCTTCCCACCACCCAAAGATTTCGGATCATGACCTCTAGACCCGGAGAGATTCTTCACATGGACACAGATTGGTCCATCTCGGGTGAGGTCGATTGGGTGGGAAGTGGTATTGTCTAGTGATCGTTGACGATTTTTCGAGATACTCTTGGGTCTTTTTCATGGAGGGCAAGGATGAGGCTTTTTGGTTTTGCTCGTGATTTGATTTTGAGACTAAGGACTGAGTTGACAGATCTGACCATTCGAGCGATTCAAGCAGCTGACAATGGCACGTAATTCAAAAACTCGCTTTGAGTCTCTTTGCACTAACTTGGGTATCGAGCACCAGTTCTCTAGCCCTTATGTTCCACAGCAGAACGGGATTGTTGAGCGGAAGAACCGGACGCTTGTGGAGATGGCAAGGACCATGCTTGATGAACACAAGACTCCGAGGAAGTATTGGGCCGAGGCAATCAACACGGCGTGCCATGTCTCCAACCGCATTTTCCTCCGTGCTTTCACCAAGAAGACATCATATGAGTTGCGGTTTGGGAGACTGCCCAAGGTGAGTCACTTCCGTGTGTTTGGATGCAGGTGCTTCATTCTTAAGCAAGGTAACCTTGACAAATTCGAGTCTCGATCTGTTGATGGTATCTTTCTTGGTTATGCCTTGCACTCACACGCCTACAGGGTTCTCAACCTTGAGACTAACCGCGTTGTAGAGACGTGTGAGGTAACCTTCGATGAAACTGCACCTTGTTCTTCTTCTGTGTTTGAGTGTGCAGGAAAGGAAGAGATGGAGCAGAGCATCTTTGTGGAGGAGGAGCAGAAGATGTTGGTGGGGTGATCCCGGCGACTCCACCGCTTGCCCCGGGGCCGACCTGCGACGACGACGACTGCCCACGGACCAGACTCTACTACCACTACTTCCTGGGGTCCGGTGGAGCAGCCTCCTCAGGGCGAGACGGCTGCACCAGAGGAGGTTCCCGTTCCAGTCGAGGGGGAGGCGACATCTTCGCGCACGGCGCCTCAGCACATTCAGCGTCGTCACCCCTGTGAGACCATGATCGGAGAGGACTTGATCAAAGGGTAACTCGTTCCAAAACCTATGCTATGTGTCACTTTGCTCACTCTGCATTTATTTCCACTATTGAGCCCAAAGATCTTGACACGGCTCTATCGATGCGGATTGGGTCAATGCCATGCATGAAGAGTTGCAAAACTTTGAGAGAAACCAAGTCTGGTCTTAGTGCCACCTCCACTCCGGTGTCATCCCATAGGAACCAAGTGGGTGTTTAAGAACAAACAGAGTGAGGATGGGGTGGTTGTGAGAAACAAAGCGGATTAGTTGCCCGGGGTTTTGTCGAAAGAGGGAATAGACTATGAGGAAACTTTTGCTCCTCAGCCGCATAGAAGCCATTAGGATCTTGCTTGCTTTCGCGGCCTCGAAGGGTTTCAAACTCTTCCGGATGGATGTCAAGAGTGCTTTCCTGAATGGGTTCATAGAGGAGGAGGTGTATGTGAGGCAACCCCTGGGTTTGAGCATCCTAAACACCCGGACTATGTGTACAAGTTGTACAAGGCCTTGTACGGCCCGAAACAAGCCCCTAGAGCCCGGTATGAGCGACTCGAAAGCTTTCCTATTAGCTAAGGGTTTTGTGATGGGGGCTGTAGACAAGACCTTGTTTACCTTAGGAAGGGCAATGACATACTCCTAGTCCGGATATATGTGGATGATATCATCTTTGGTGGCTCTTCACATGCTATGGTATCGAGTTTTGCGAGAGATTATGAGCGGGGAGTTCGAGATGAGCATGATGGGCGAGTTGACCTACTTCCTTGGACTTCAAATCAAGCAAACAAAGGATGGGATTTTTCGTACACCGGGGCAAGTACACGAAGGACATGATCCGCAAGTTTCGCATGGGTGAGGCCAAGCCTCTTTCGATGCCCATGTCGACGGCGGCGGCCCCCCCGCCGAAGACAAGGATGGAGAAGCCGTGGACCAAAGGGAGTACGTACATGATCGGTTCGCTGCTGCGTACGACGGCGACGCCCGACATCCGTTTGTTTGTGTGCCTCTGCAACGATTTCGGTCTTCGCCCAAGCGCACCTCTCACTTTCAGTCGTGAAAAGGATCTTCGGTACTTGCGGTTTACCCCCCGACTTTGGCCTATGGTACTTTCGGCTTCTTCCACTCTCTCCCCGGTTGGCTATTCTGATTCGATTATGCCGGGTGATCGTATGCATAGAAAGTCCACTTCTGGTACTTGTCGGTTTCTTGGTACTTCTCTTGTGTCTTGGTCGCCTCGTAAGCGCCCGGTGTCGCTCGGTCGACCGTTGAAGCGGTATGTTGCCGCTGCCGCTTGTTGTTCCCAAATTGTTGTGGATGGTTGCCACTTTGAGAGACTTTGGGTTGAGGTTCTCACGTGTACCCTTGTTGTGTGATAGCATGGGAGCTGTGAGTGTAGCCAAAAACCCAGATCCCGCATTCCCGACCAAACACATAGAGGTGAGGTATCACTTTCGAGAGATCACCGGGAGAAAGGGGATATAGATGTTCAAAGATGTGTACACAGAGCAAACGTTGCGGACATTTTCACCAAGCCATTAGATCAAGTCCGTTTTGTCCAAATTCGAGGAGAGTTGGGCGTGTGCTATCCCTTTTGAGGGGTAGCTTTGTAGTTGATGTACGGATGTAGTGCTAGGTTTGTTTTACTTTGTGCATTATCTTGTATCATATTGCATTCATCATGTACATTTTTGCATCTTGAGCTTCTTGGTTATATTGATCACAATGAGACTATGCTCTGTTTAGTGTAACAATTACTTGTTGGTGCTTATAGCTTGTGCTCCTTCGCTCAATTGGTATATGTTATGAGCAAAGCTGTTTTTCATGTGAACTTGCTTAACAACGATGAATCTTGCAAAATGTTCACCATTGAGATAGTTCCTAGCATGTTTAAGTTGTTGAGATCCTTTGTGCTTATTATGTATGCTAAGGTGACTATGTCTCATTCACTGAGTTATACACTTGCTTAGATGACCACATGCTTTCATATACTAAAATCTGAAATTTAAGCTAAGTGTATGGAAAAGATCGAGATGGGTCCATACCGTCCCACATCCAAGTCTTGGGACAGCTTCTCATTGCACTTGAGTTGAACCCCGAGCTTGGTAGTGTTTGACCCGACCATTGTCTTAAGCTTCTGATTGCTCACATGCATAGGCTTGACATGGTTGATTAGTAAGGCGACGGTTGTGGATAACCACTCGCACTCATGTCTTTGGACCAATGCTTGTATCCGCTAAATCTCGATAATCTTAAAATGTTGTTGGCAAGTGTTGGTTCTTTCTTTGGCATGATGGATAAACTTTGCTTGGGGTAGTCCTCTTGATATACATGTGTAGCACTTGGTAGATTTCCGGCTTACTTATGCTATGTGCTATTCTTTGTGGTGGACACCTTTTCTCGAAATGCTTAAAAACGCATCAAAATGCTTTCAAGTCATATCTCATATCTTTTGATCAGTTTTGAGCACCGTGTTAAGCACTTGATTTTGTTGCCATGACACTACCTAGAGCATCTTTTCATTTGGATGACTATAAACTTGGAGCTCACTCATTGCACTTTGCATGCATTTTCATCGCTTAATTAGTGCATGTGCCAACAAGGGGAGAAAGATACAAAGACAAAGTGAATTGTGAATTGGTATCTTGAATTGGTATCTTCAGTGGACACGCACTAGTCAAGGGGAGTAACTCCGGGGGGAGTATCTCTTTACCACTTTGAGCTAGATGTGTTGAGCCTTTGCCTCTGTCTTGAGGGTCTAGCTTGTGTGTGAAAGAAATTGGTAGAGATTGGTTTGGAGCTGTGCTAGTGGTGTTGAGCCTGTTCTACCTCTTCTTGAGGACTAGCCGTCTGCCTAGCTTGGTTGTGTCGAGCCTTTTTGCCCATGTCTTTGGGAACCAAGTTTTTGCTCCATGTTTGCTATCCAATTAGGTTGTCTTAGCTTGCCCGGATGTGCTTTCTTCTATCTTATTACATTTTGTGTTGAATGTTGACAATGCACTCATCAAGGGGGAGATTGCGAACACATGGTTGATTTATCTCAAATGTGTTTAGTTTTGATGTAGTGATTGTCAACACTCAACATTCTTTCTCTATTTTCTTTTATCTTTTTCTCGCTTCGCTATGGTTCACCGGCACACGTGGAGTGTGTCGAAGACGTATCTCTTGGTTCGTGTTGTGCGGGTGTGGAGCTCGGAGATGGTAGCCGACGGAGAGGTGAAGGTGCCAAGGAGGACGTCTTGCCGGGCCGACGGACCGTGGAGGTGAAGGACGGACGTGAGGCTTGGACCGAGGGACCGGGTGCCGGGCGGCTAGCCATGGTGGTTTATATCCGGGACATCGACGGATGCAAGAGGACGTGGCGGACCGTGTCGATCGGGTCAAGACGGCGAAGCGTCGGTGCGGCGGGAGCTCGGATGACTTGGCGACTTCGGGCGGTCAAGACGGCGGTGACACGTGTCGAGGAGGTTTGGTGGTTTGCCCTCAAAACCATCGGCGCGGGTTTCGTGGTTTGGGCCTCAAAACCACGGGCGGGTTTGGTGGTTTGGGCCTCAAAACCACAGCGCGGGTTTTCGCGGGTTTGCGCCTCAAAACCCGAAGTGTTCCGCTGACGGAAGGAAGGGCGGCACGTGGCGGCATCGGGAGATTGCGTGGAGGCAAGGCTACCGGTGAGGAAGGCGCGGTGGCCGTCGGATCGAAGATTACCCGTAGTCGGCCGACGAAATAGCCTTAGGGTTACAAAACCGACTCATGTATCCTAGGGGTAGTTTAGGCGGAGGGAATAGGGGCTATTTAGCGGAGGCATACCCCTTCATCCTCCCTTGCCTCTCATTTTCATATTTTTCGATTTAGGGTTACAGATCGAGGTGTGAGAGGTCCACCGATTTGTACCAAGATTTGCGAGCAAGGGCTAGCTGTGATTAGCCCTCGACGGGTGACGTTTGGATCGATTGATCGGTGTTCTTTGTTGTTCATGAGCTGTGATTTTGAGTTCTTCACTTGTTCTTCCCGAGTTCATCCTCTCCCCTATTCTCTTCGCGATTTCTTCGATTTGGCACCGTTTGATCTCGTTTTTCTTGCGTTGATTCGTGCTGGGGCGTGAGAGGATCATTTCCACCCGAAGGGTTTGAGCTAATTCCTCACGAGCACGGAGATCGGGCGAGTTTTGGATCAAGGTGACCTTTTGGGTGTGTTCTTCGTGTGATCCGCGATTTCTCTCGATTCACTCCATCAATCTCGAAATTTTCAAGGGGGAAATGGTCACCCACATGCCTAGATGCTATGGCTCAATTCTTGTGACCCGAGGTTTCGATTTGAGTGAGTTTGGATCGATTTTGGGGTGAGTCGCCGCCGGGGTGCTGTTCGCCCGCGCCGCGTCGGGGTGACCGGACGCCGCGACCGGACGCGACGTCCCCGATTGACCGGACGCTCCGGTGCTGTCCGCTAGCGTCCGGGTGACCGGACGCCCGGCCGGACGCCGCGACCGTAGCCGACCGGGTCGGTCCGGCCGGCGCGCTCTGGCGAGAGAGGTCCGCAAGGGCGATCGGCCGACGCCTTCGACCGGACGCTGGGACCGGACTTCGCCCGGTGAGTCCGGTCACTCTGCGAGGCTGTTTTCTTCCGTCTCTTGCGTGTTTGTTTCGCTTCGGTTTCGGTTGATCCGGCGTGAGTCTAGAGCAAACTCTAGCTCATCTACCTTGCATCCAAGGTCGTGATCATACCGTGTGGTGTGTGCTTTTTGCTCGAGGGGTCGTGAGAGCTACAAGTCATCTAATTCGGAAGAATTTAATTGAGGCTCCCATTCACCCCCCTCCGGTCGCCGTTTAGGTCCTTCAATTACTGTAGTATGCAAATGCTAATAGATCCTAATGAGATGGCCAAACCATTTATTTGCAGACAAGTTTAGACCCCAGTAGTAATCGTGTTGCCTAGATTCACAATCACCCCTGCTATATAATAGTATTATTTGGTTTCTACTTAATTAATAACATATGGCTTTCATCCCTTTCTTTATTCATTGTGGATGGTTGGACGGACGACAGATGGAAGAGCAGAATAACCGTTGTTGGTGGTACATGATATGGACCTTGAGTTTGTCGTTCGGTGGTCATGCTACTCTGTTTTGTCTCTCTTATTATGTATTTGGATTTGGAGAAGAGACGACGAATGGGCATCACGAAGAAGAAACCTCCAGATTTAAGTGGGCCAAAAATAAGTGGGCATATTGGGGGGTGATGGATCTAGCTGCTCAATTTCTTCTGTTCGTTTTGATGACTATCATACAGGTAAGATTCATCGACTTAAAAGAAACATCAGTCGAAAATCTCGTGAAGAAGAATAAAATAGCAGATCTGGTAATGGCATCATGGTCCAAGATTTTGTACCTTGTAATCAAAGAGCTACCGGTCGTCGGACACGTCAAAACACTACGGGCCTGCGCGCATGGTGCCGCTTTCCTCATGGATATGGTTGGTGCCGTTTACATTTATCTCCATGGAGGTTCCTTTGGCCAAGGCCTCATCGATAATTAAATGAAGAAGCTAGGATTTCTGAGAATGCATCCTGAAGAAGGTGCTAGCTGTGTTGTGCATCCTGAAGAAGTGGTGGCAGCTGACACATACTGAGATCGAGTTCTGTGATTTTGGGTTTTGGGGGCGGGTTGTTATAATTCTGTTTGATGAGGATTCAGAGATTTCCATCATGTTGCAATTGAAACAAATTCAATGTCTTTTTTTTTTTGCGATTACAATTTATTTCATGTCAAAATTTAATTTGCCAGAGCATCAAGTTTCTCACCTCAAAACAAGTACATATATCGGCAGTCACCATGGCTGGTCGCTCATTGTGTTCAGCAGCCACATGTCCAATGTCCACTAGACAGAGATTGCCGTTGCCTAGTGCTTCGGCTTCACGAATGGCCTACGTCTTGGCGTACCATGACCGCGGCGGCGCAAGGCGCCAACAGAACTAATAGTGGCAGTCCAAGGCGAAGATGCTCCGTGCAAAAAGCTTCCTCCTTGATGTCACCTGCAACAACAGGAGCATCAGCATGGATCTTCCCCAACCCGCCATTGCCTCCACCACTTTCACCGCACTCGCCAGCGGCACCAGCAGCACCGCTGCGGCCGTCGCTCCGCCGCCACGGACCCCTTCGCCATCGCGAACGCCCTCGCTGCCTCAGCTTCCAGTTCCACCACCGCCGGGACGCCACACTCCACGTACACTGGCGCGCGGCTCCACGCGTCCGCCATAAAGCTCGGCGTGTCCGCTGACACTTTCACCCCGAACAACCTCCCCATCTACTACTCCAGGTGCGGGCAGCTCGCGAGCGCGCTGCACTTGTTCGACGAAACGCCGCGCCGCAACCTCGTCACCTGGACGGCCATGGTGTCTGCTGCGGTCCGTGGCGGCGCGCCCTGACCTGGGGCTGGGACTCTTCTCCTCCATGCTCAGGAGCGGGTTCTGCCCCAACGTGTTCGCTCTCGCCAGCGCGCTCGGCGCTTGCTGCCAGTCTGTGGTGGTGACTGATGTGAAGCTCGGCTGTTCCATTCATGGCCTCTCCAGCTGGCCTGGATGGAAATCCTTACGTGGGGAGCTCCCTGATGCTGGTGTATGCCAAGCACCGGCATGTTGCTGCTGTGGAGCAAGTTTTCGTAGGCATAGCTTCCGGTTCAAGAGACGTCGCGTGCTGGAACGCGATGCTGGAGGGATATGTCACCAATGGCCTTGGGTATGACGCGATGAGGACATCGGTTCTGATGCATCGTTCTGGAATAGTAGCTGACATGTTCACCTACATTTCAGCTCTGAAGGCTTCCTCGATCACCTGCGACATGAATTTTGCGCGGCAGGTCCATGGTCTTGTCATTCACAGCATGTTTCAGTTCAACACCTCAGTGATAAACACACTTGTGGACATGTATTTCAAAGCAGGACAGAAGGAAACTGCAGTTGATATCTTTAGTAAGATTCGGCAGAAGGATACTGTATCTTGGAACACAATGATATCAGGCCTCGCACACGATGAGGATGAGAGGGCAGCTGTGGACTGCTTTGTCGACATGTCACGGTACGGCTGTAGACCTAATCAAGTTACGTTCTCTGTCATGCTGAGGCTGAGTGGTGCTAAAGAGCACGCCTCCCTCGGTCTTCAGATCTTTGGACTTGCCTACCGCCATGGCTACTCTGACAATGTTCTTGTAGCGAATGCAGTCATCAACATGCTCTCACAGTGTGGGCTGTTCAGCTGTGCTTATTGCTTCTTCTGCAATCTCAGTTTCAGAAATGTCGTGACATGGAACGAGATGATCTCAGGCTATGGTCTGCACGGCTGTTCTGAAGATGCAATGAGGCTCTTCCGCAACTTGGTTTGCTTCAAAGCAAGACCAGATGAGTTCACCTATCCAGCTGTTCTATCTGCCTTCCAACAAGATCATGATGCAAGGAACCATGAGCAAATCCACGCAAGTGTTCTGAAACAGGGATTTGGTTCATGCCAGATCGTGTCGACTGCACTTATCAAAGCAAAAGTAGCCCTTGGCTCAGTTCTAGATCCACTTAAAATCATCAAGGACGCTGGCAAGATGGATTTAGTGTCATGGGGAGTCACCATCTCTGCATTCGTGAAACATGATTTGGATAAAGATGCCCTTTTCCTTTTCAACTTGTTCAGAGTTGACTGCCCAGAGAAGCCTGATGAGTTCATTCTGGGTACCATCCTGAATGCTTGTGCAAACGCTGCATTGATTAGGCAGTGCAGATGCATCCATTCGCTCGTTACCAGGACAGGGCACAGAAAGCACTTCTGTGTGTCCAATGCTTTGGTTGATGCCTATGCAAAATGCGGTGATATTACTGCTGCCGAAAGTGCTTTCACTGAGGTTTCATTGGTGACCAAGGACGCCATATTGTACAACACCATGCTGACAGCTTATGCCAACCATGGTTTGATCTATGATGTCCTCAGCCTCTACCAAGATATGACACAGCTTGAATTGGCTCCAACACCAGCGACATTCGTCGCCGTCATCTCAGCTTGCAGCCATCTTGGGCTAGTCGAGCAGGGGGAAGGTTCTGTTCAGCTCCATGCAGTTTTTAATAAAAAATAAAAGCCGGCACACAAGTCTGAATAAATTTAATGTGTTAATATCAGTCTCAATAAATATTAATGCAGACATGTGTTGCCATCCACAAGATAGAATTCGTCATTCCTGTGCAAGCAGATAAGCTGAATCCTTCGAAGTAAAGTAAGTACTACGTACTTGTGTTCACTGCACGCACATGATGATCCTCGACAGGCAGGTCGCCATAAGCCTTTTCCTCCATGGTTCGAATGTGCCGTTCATCATGCACAGCACGAACATCCATAGTTCAGTACTTCAATTGATACTTTCTCTGACATGTTAGCTCAGTACTTCAGTGTATGTGCATCCTTCTCTCATTTTACTTGGTATTTGACCTAAAGTGACGAAGAAACTGGGGGACTGTCACTTCTGGATGGGTCTTATGGGGGTAAAATAGCAATTTCTGAGACTAGGAAGATTCAAGGTCTCGAATGTTTCACCAATAAAGGTTTTGGGAGGATCGTTGGCTAGGAAGAGTTCCTTTGAAAGAGGTCTTGGATGTCTCGCAAATCAGGTCTCTTTGCTCTAATCTAGAGAGTATTTAGCATTTGTTTTTCAATTTTGTGATGGCTAAGGTCTTGTGGTGTGCTATCCATATATATATGGTGCTTGGTTTAAAACCGGCAAGGACTACACAAAACATTTTTGGTGCTTGCCACAAACAAAATGGGAGAGAATTTAGAAGCTTGTTGCTTATATATAGGAGCTGCTGCATTGTGTTTTTCGCTTTGGGGCTTACAAGGAATGATTTAGTATTTGACAAATCCAGTCGCAAATCTATTTTGCAGGTTGTGTTCAAAGCTACGCACTGACCGCGGCAGTATGGGGCTGTTACAAAGGAGTGAAGACAAGAAGAATTTTATTGAAATCTTGCTCGTGGCCCGATTCCTTCTTGAAGCAATAAGCCGGTTGTTTAATTTCTGCCGTGGGCCTCGGGGAAATTTCAAAATGATGTCTAGTAGTTCGTGAAAGTCATGCCACCCCACTGGCAATGCACCGCCCATGTACGTTGTTTTTTGTACGTTCAAGACCGATGCAACTGACGATTATAAAGAATGGACGAATAAGGTAACGAGGACTGCATCCAGATGACCTTTTCCTTTTTTTTTATAGTGGCGTGTGTGGCGCCGCAAGTGACGGATCAGGTTCACATGTTAGTGCATCACATGCCCATCTAATTTGCACCGTGAAATGAGATTAGTGGTTGTCCCTCTAGTTAATTAGCTAATTGTTTACAGGCACAGGGCCAGTTCTCCTCCCCGGGCGATACAGACTCTCTTTTGCCATTAGCAAAGTTTCTAACAACTAATAGATCGAGCAAGGAAGCAACAAGAGGAAGAGTGAGAGTCGACCATGGAGCTCGCTATGGGGGCCATGGGCCCCCTTCCCCCAAGCTGCTCCAGCTGCTCGAGGACGAGTACGTCCTGCAGAGGGGCCTCAAGGGCAAGGTCGAGTCCCTATCCATGGAGATGGCAATGGTCCACGCTACACTCGTCGACGTGTCTCGGGTGCCACCGGGCGGCTCAAGGAGCAAGACAAGCTCTGGGCTCGGCGGATCCGGGAGCTGTTGTACGACATGGAGGACGCCATCGATGCTTTCATGGTGCGTGTAGCCCGGCGCGATGCTACACCCGCCGATGCTAGCATCTTCAAGAAGGTTGCTCGCAAGTTCACCAGGCCCATAAAGAAGATGAAGGAACGCCATCACATCTCCGAAAAGATCCAAGACATCAACAACCTCTCCAAGGAGCTGTCTGAGCTGCGCGCCATGTACGCATTCAATGGCGAAGTTCCTCCTGCGAGCACTGGCATCGACCCCCGTGTGATTAATCTATATAAGAACGAGGGGGAGCTCGTCGGCATCGAGGAGGCAAGGGACCAACTAATCCGGATGTTGACTCAACCAGAGGATCACAAGAGCCTCAAGATAATATCCATTGTTGGATGTGGAGGGCTGGGTAAGACAACTCTTGCTAAATTAGGGCATGACAAGCTTAAAGCCCAATCCTCTACCTTCCAATGTTGTGCCATTGTTTCTGTGGGTCGAAACCCCAATATCACAAATACCTTGCGGGAGTTATACGAGAAACTCGCCGGCAGTTCCATGGTAAATTGGACTGCGGAGAGATTTTGCGAGGAACTGCATGAACTCCTAAAGCACAAGAGGTGCGTATATCACCCACATATAGCTCTGTATATCAGTTGTTGTTTTTTTAATTTACGCACACGTTTGCAATATCCAAATATATTTCAGTTTTTATTTAGATCGATCTTCTTCTCAATGAGTACCGTACCTATATTTGTATGTATCTATGTCCTTTATATCACACGGGTCTTTTAGAAGGTGCGTTCTTGAATTGATCAAATTGAAAAAATACAAACAAAAGGATATATACTGAGCCTTTGTTTTACAGGGAATTTACAATTACATTAAGTAATAATTAAAAATCTGACGCCACAAAGTTTGATTATTTATGAAATAGTAAGTATCAAAAGTAATTAAAGTTTGTGGTCAGATTTTTAATTACTTAATGTAATGACAAATTTTTAAACAAACAAAACAAGACTCCATTTGCAAAGTTTTGTTGAAAATTGGATCTGTTTTGCAAAGGGCATAATCATCTTTTCTCATGCCATTTAACACCGTTAGAATAGGGCGCTGGTTCCGATTAAAAAGAGTAAACCATTTTTGCAAAGTTGGAAAAATGAAACTATTTTCAGAATTGGAGAGCAACACCCCTTTGTTTTAATACATGTTCCTTCAAATGAAATTCAGTGAACACGTTGTATGGAATATGAAATATACTCATCAATTTCCGGTCAACTAGAAAAATATCAGGTTAGATCCACTCATTGCATTCCCCTTGATTAATATAGTTGAGGTTCCAAATTTATCCCCATATGTAATAAGAGAGTAAAGTGATATAACCTTTAAAATTGTTCCCAAAAATGTAAGCACGCATTTTTCGCATTTATGCGTGAACTCATTTCTTTAACTCTGATGGCTACTTTCTCGGTTTTTTATTGAACTGGAGGGGAGGCCCCTACAGGGAATTATTAATTATTAAAACAAATTAAAAAATAGGCCCAATCTTAAAAAAAGGAATTCAAGAAATAAAAAAAGAAACAAAGAAGATGAGACTGAAGAGAAGGACTAATCAATTGCATGTATTCCACATATTGGGGCTGAGTGAGGTGTTGTACTCCACATGCTTGGACTAGAAAACATAATCAATTTATCTTGTTGCTTTGCTTGTGATACAAGATCATTTTGACAAATAGATCTTGATGGTATGCATCAGTTTTTTAAAATATTCCACACATGTTTAAAAATTGACGCGTGACCTTGTTATGTTGATAAATAGGTACAACATTCTTGTGGATGACGTCTGGGAGAAAAAAGACATGGGATTCAATCAGCTGTGCTTTACCAGATAGTAAGTGTGGAAGTAAAGTAATAGTAACCACCCGTAATTCTGAAGTAGGCACAAAAAGCCAGTGATGTTTACAAGCTTAAACCACTTCCTCTTGAAAAGTCAAAAGAATTGTTCTATAAGAGAACAACAGGCAGTAATAATGGAGATGATCAATTGGTGGAAAAAATTGTAGATAAATGTGATGGTGTACCATTAGCCATCATTGCAATAGCAAGTTTGTTGGCTAACAGACCGTTGGAGGATTGGCAGATGGTGTATAGCTCATTGATCTTTGGCCGTGAAGATGACAGAACAAGGCAAATACTCTTATATAGCTACTATGATCTACCTTCCTCTCTAAGGCCATGCCTATTGTACATGAGCATGTATCCAGAAGACAGTTTCATTGAAAAATCTTCATTGATATGGAGGTGGATAGCTGAAGGCTTTGTCCAGTCTGAGAAGGAAGGGGGTAGCTTATCTGAGGTCGGAGAAAGATACTTCAATGAGCTTGTGAATCGAAGCATGATCGAGCCGGCTAATGATGAGGAATACAACAGGTTATTGGAAGGTTGTCGTGTTCATGACATAGTGCTCGATCTCATCTGTGACTTGTCAACTGAAGAAAATTTTGTCACTGTATTGAGTGAGAAGAAATTTGCATCATCTGAGAAAGATACTTCAAGAAAGGAAGACCTCAAGGCGCGTCGTCTATCCATGCAATGGTCCAAGGGAACAGAGCTTGATATCTCTAAGGATACCACAGGCATGCCTGAGGTGGTGAGGTCAATAATCACTAGTGGTTGTTGGGTTGATGGTAGCATGCTTTCCAGCTTCCAAGCCTGTCGTGTGTTGGCGGTGGAAGGGATTATCAGAAACCTCGAACATCTGGGCAAGTTGCTAAACCTGAGGTACCTAGAGATCATGGCATTCCTAGAGTTCCCTAGTGAAATAGGGGATCTAAAGTGCTTGCAGACACTGATAACATGGGCAAAAGTTCTGCCATCAACAGTTTGTGAGCTAACACAACTGATGTGTCTGCAAGCTTTTAATGCAAACTTTCCGGCTGCTGACAGGATAGGGAACCTGCTGCGCCTAGAGGAGCTGGAACTTCGGGTGTCCACAAAAGATGTTGCAGACGTCTTTGTGGTTAAGCTTGGCAAGCTAATCAGGTTGAGAGTGCTGTCGATCCACTTTTACTTGGATGATAGCATCATGAATGAGACCTTTTACATGGCATTGATCCAATCTCTGAATAATCTTCAGGAATGCGGCAGTGTATGCCTCAGGAAAAACAGATCGTTCGTCGTGAGGCATGCACAACTGTTGTAAGTGCATGGAACAGCTGGGAGCCTCCTCGACAGTTGTGGTATCTACATACGAACATGGTGCCCATGCCCTTGCAGTTGATGGACCTCTCACGTTGTCGGTGCCTTCGGTACTTGGATCTGGTTGAAATGAATGTAGTGGACATCGGGATCCTGGCGCTGCTGCCAGAACTCGTCTATGTCCAACTACATGATCCATGCTCTTACCTCCATACTGATGTATGTATTATTATTGGCGCTGAGGGATTCAAGAACCTACGGGTCTGGAAGGTACCGAGAAAGTTCAAATTTCGTCCGGGAGCCATGCCAAGGCTTGAGTCCCTTTCTTTCATGGTTCGCCCAGCTGAAGGTGATCTTGACTTTGGTCTGGGAAATCTTGTTTCTCTCAAGGAATTGGACTTCCACATCATTTGCTACAGCTTTGAGATTGAGGAGACAAGAGTTGTGCTGAAACGCGCAGTGGAGGGTCATCCCAATCGTCCTACCTTTAGATCTACTAGCCAAATAGTGAAGGTGTGTCTCTCCTCATTACTACTCTTTTATTCGTATGCGTATATAATATCAATTCGTTCATTCCTCAAGTTTGCATCCCATATGATTCATATGATATTTAACTCGCAGCCTGACAAAGTGCTAAGCCACAGTATTAGAGCGCTACCATTCCCAAGATGACATAGACTCTATCGAGGACCTTCTGTGTCTGTCTTGGTACCCATGTCTCGAGGAGATTGATTTCGAAATTGACTGCGAAGACTCTAGGCTTTCTGAGGTGGAGCAACTGGAAGCCGGGCTTAGGCTACTGCTGGCTGCCGGCCATCCCAATCGTCCCAAACTAGTGCTGAAAAGGATAAACCAAGAAAGGGCGAATGAGAACGACGTCCGCGACTCGAATTGAAAACTATCGCAGGTATGTACATATATGTGCTGCAGCATCATATGTTACTTTTTTTGTTTGCATGCCTTTTATTGATGAGCAAATTTCTTTTAAACCATCATAATCACTATAGAAAACTTACTAGTTGCCAAATGTATACCAGTTTGCCGAGGGTGGCAGTCGGCAAATATGCTGTTCCCATAGTGAATCTATAGAGTTCGCTTATCAGTCATAATTTTTTTATATATTTTTCTCATGAACCATAACAAATTACAAGTTCTCTTCCCAATAAAGTGAAGATGTACCACGATATGGAGAAGGCCAGAATTATGAAATTACTTTTATATGCCTTTTCAACAACTTTCAAGGCTCAAAATTAACTTTTACAAAAGTGAATTGTTTTGTTTTGGCCAAACAAAGCAGTATAGCCAACTCTTTGGATGCAACACGGGTGTGTTTCCTTTTAAATATGTTGGAATTACTATGCATTTTAGAAAGCTTAGCAACATAGACGGAATTCCTATGCATTTTAGAAAGCTAGAGTGGAAAACAATCGAGGAGAGAACAGAAAGGAAATTAAGTAGTTGGAAAAGTAAATATCTTTAGAAGTGAGGGAAACTTGTACCCATAATTTTGGTGCTACTAAAACTATGTTTATGTTGTCTTTTTAAAGTTACCAAAACGGTATTCTTCTAGTGACTATCGTTTTGCCAAAAAAAAAAAACTTGGTCTATAATACCGTTTAACTCAATGTAGTATTATTTGTCAACCTAGAGACTAAGGTGTTCTTGGGGTTTTAAACATTGAGGTCTAGAACGAATACCCCTTAAGTAAATGGCTTTTTTTAAGTTTCTGAATGAAGATGGTTTGTGACAAAATATTTTTAGGAAATATCTTAAAGGTAATTTTTTTTTGGAAATATAGCTCATAAAGCTGGAGACTCATATTTTTGGAATAGGCTTATGAAAGTAAAGGATTGGTTCCTAACTCTTGGTTTTTTTGTTAGATGGACTGGCAACACGTACACTTGTTTTAGAGATCAATACCCATCTTCATATAATATTGTTAGAAAGAAAAATGTTTTGATTGCAACTGTTTTAAGTTATGTCCCTTTAAATATTTCTTTTAGAAGAAGTTTAATGGGAAACAACCTAACCTTATGTGTCATCAATTAGTTGCACCAACTGCAGATGTTCAACTGAATGATTCGAATGATAATTTTAGATGGTCACTACATAAAAATGGCATATTTTTAGTTCAATCAATGTATACTATGCTAATAAACAATGGGTACATAGAAAGGAATAAAATTATATGGAAATTGAAAATGCGTCTCAAGATCAGGATTTTTATGTGGTACCTGTATAAAGGTGTAACTTTGACCAAAGATAATTTAGCTAGAAGGAATTTTGATGGTACTCTTAAATGTTGTTTTTTTAATACTAACTAGTGGAGAGGCACGTGCGACACGCACGTGTGTACCACAACATATTTACAATTATAATTACCATTTATAATTTATAATAAGTTGAAATATTTGAATGAGTAGTTACCTAATAAATTGTTTGTCAATAAAATTAATTTTAGCTACATAGCAGATAAAAATGTTTAAGAGCAAACTTTAGCAGGGAAGTTCAATAGGCTAAAACACTTATTTGATATTTATATTCATAGTACTACATATATTTTACCTAGGCAAATACATCAATTCATGCCCATTGGGAGTGATTTTTTTGATAAAGTTATTATAACATACCATTATTTCCATTTTTGTGGACATATGTAGTACCATGCTTTTATTATAGGAAGCCACGTACATATCATCAATTGACATTGTTGATGGTGTCCGATCGACCTCTCAACCTCCAGAGTAGTGCACTTGCCGGTGAGGGCCTTGACGAAGATCTCATCTATTGAATTGAAATGAAAGAACCTAATATTAATCGGTAATGTCACCGATAGATCAAGTAGATCAATCTACAAAAAGTATCATTGGCAATAAATCAGTTGCACTTAATTGAAAGCAACCGATTGAAAGTAGAACTATCTACAAAAATATATCAATGACAATCAATCTACTCAGACAACCGGCAAACAATTCAAACGACGTTGTATATTGATAATTAGTTTAAAAAATTTATGAACAGGAGCACCAACAACGTAGTATAAACAACAAAGATAATTCATCATATCATAATCTAAGTTTTCTTAACTATCCCCATTCAGATTTTTTTTAAAAAAAATTACTCTAGACCCCAGCATATCTCTTGGCATATCTGCATGTCTAAAATAGGCATGGTTTTGGTTTCTCCAACAGCACAACAAGAAAACAGGCATCTTAAACACATTCGAACAGCCTCCTCTCAACTTAGATCCAAATAAATTACTGTTGACTACTCTATGAATCATGCAGCGAACAATCAATATGAAAGAATACTCTTTTATAATTTAGAATTAAAAGGAATTTTAACACTCATTTTAAATCAAAATCTAATGGTTCTTAGTCTCTTATAACTTGTTTATCTCTATTCAAATATCAAATGTCTAGTAAATGATCCTGTCATGATTTTCTTCCATGGCTAATAAGCCATCAATAGTGTAATGGTCTGTGTGTGAACAATGGATTCAATGTATTCAAGCTAAAGATCAGAAAAGGCTAACCTTGAAATGTAGTTGCAAATTTTGTCATCAGTTCACAATATATCAAATAGTAGGTCACAACAAAATTAAATTATATATAGCTTACACCAATCAAGAAAAGGGTACAGAAAAATTATTGTTGATTACTAAAACAGATGAAAAATGCCCGACAATACAGTGGAGGAGTAAATTGCATGGATGTCAACGGACAACCAGTGTGGTGCTTGCCCCTATTGCATCATAAGAGGCACGTGCAACAGGCACGTGCTTATGATAAGATGTTATGTTTCAGAAATGTCTCTCTTACTTCTCTAATTTTGTAAGTTAAAGCAGCACCATGCTTGCGTCCCACAAAGAAGGGAACATATATATTGGACACCGAATGCAATGATGAGAATATTAGTGATCACCTATGCTGAAAGTCACACGGATAATTCTAGTGTTAAATTCGTTGGGATTTCTAGCATTTATTCATATGTTACACCTCAATGTAAATCATGTGCTAGAAAAATTGGTACGTCCAGTTCAGTAAAAGTTTGAAGAAGATTTCCACTGAATCGGACGTGCATTCAACACAACAAAGCTCTCCTGAGTGTTGGAGAGAAAAAAGAAAGAAAAAACATTACATTTCAAAATTGATGCAAGCTACATAAGTGAGCATAGTGTACCTCATAGGGCCAAGCCACAATCAATCGCATCAAAAACAAGTGAGGGCCAGGGCCTGCCTTCTCTCCATCTTGTATTCATGTGCTCGTACTGCTTCGACACGTGCTTCCCATGAAATCAAATGCGTGCAGATCTCCAATAAAATCCAAAATTTTGCCTTACCATGACATTAGTAGCAGGAGTACTTGCATGAACAAAGTAGGCTACGTGGCCAAATAATTCGATCAGGTTCCTTGTGATTCTCAAATATATAGAGCAGCATGATAAGAGGAAGTACTTATCTAACTGATCTTGTTCTCTTTCTTCCTACTTTTTTATAGACGGTTTTCAGCCAGCAGTAGACGCCAAGCAATTACGGCCATGGAGGTAATGTTGATTTATAATTGTGCATGAAGTGTGATAAAAGGTACATTTGATTGTTTGCCCCTAAAAGCACGTCTGAATTTTTGCTGCCTACAATATTGCTACTTGTTTACTTTAGCAGATCTAGAACACAGGCCGGCAAGAGCCCTTGTTTATGGCGCTAATTTCGCCAGTGCTGGACTTCTCGGCCGCTGCCTTGGCCCTCATTTGCACGGCCTCCATTAGACAGACTCAAGATCAATCAGAAAAAATAGATAGAAAGAGTGGCTTACTGAGGAAATATATTTCTGAGGTTCAACATGTTCCAGAAAGCTCTATGAAAAGTCAAAATACCTAGATCAAAAGCATGACATTAATTATTAATGATTTATTTTTTCAATCCCTCGATGGAAAGTTTTTCCCTGATTTTAGATCAAAACAGGAAGAATAGCGATGCATCAAATGGTAATTAATTGAGTACGTACACAGAATCCTAATCTAGAGGGCATCGATTAAATTGGATGGGAAGGCAGAATCACACACGGCTGATAACCTGAAGGTCGCTCGAAGATGACTTCCGCAGCATGGAGGATGCTTAGCAGATATCCATATTCCCAAGCGCCCCTGCAAGGGCCTGCTCCAGCGACCCGACCACTCGGCAAGCCAGACCGCCGCACGGTCGTGAGCAACATCTCCAGAACCACCGTATTCTGCCGCTGCTTTCTTATCCCTAGCGCATACACCATCATAGGCCCATCCCATTGCTAATGATAAAGATAAACCAAATATTCCATACAATCGGGGGGCTGAGAGATCCACCTGTGGCGGTGGCGGGCAGTCTCCTGGTGTCCTTGCCGGTGCAGTTTGCCTCCACAATTCCAGAACTCCAGGACGGGGTGGACTCCCATGCGCGTGAGGAGGCTGACTCCCATGCTGCGGCGGAGGCCGGCTTGCCGATGTTGCCGCCAGCGTGTCCTCTCACATGGGCCGAGTCGGCGACGAGACACGTACGGCGACGTCGTGCGATGAGAGATCGTGAGGGATCGGGACGGTGGTTATTGTGGTGGCGTGAGCGTGGGAGCGCGGTCGTTTACGCGGGCAGGGAGAGGCACAGGCGGAGGGATACACACGCGCGGAGGCATCGGAAGACAATCGCGTCTTATCGGGATGTTTCGCGCCGTTTCGAGAGCCGCGGTCGATGTATGCGAGTCGCGCGTGCGTTTAATCAGAGTTTAGCCGAAACACCCTGTAACCTAAGGTTCGTCATGCCTAGATAACCATCGGATCGGGTATCCAGACGAATCCAACGGATTAGATCGTGACACATGTTTATCAATTCCTTCGCTCTTTTATAGTATAGATGAGACTATCCATCATCTATTTTTGAATGTCAACAATGCTAAATTTCTTTGGCGTTATGCACAAATAGCTATGAATTTAATATCATCTCCAACTAGTGTAAGACAATTATTTAGCAATTGGCTTCATGGTATTGATGTTCACTTGGAGAAACAATTGCTAGCAGAAGCCTCAACTTTATGTCTGGTAATATGGACTAGTCGAAATGATATTGTTTTATGCAGGTACTCTTTAGAGGAACTCACTAGCAAAGGTCGAGGACAAGCAGCTAATACACCTAGCTTGTCAGAAGATTGAAATAACAGCGATGCAAATATTCACAAACTTCAAATGTATTGCTTTACTAATGTCTTTTCATACAAATCTTGGTGTTTTGTCTTAGTCATGCAGATGGATATGCTGTAAACTTTGTAATAATTGGCTCTAACTTCTTTTGAAGTCCAGGCCGCGAACCCTTCCCATTATCTAAAAAAAATTATGGTTAAACCATTAGCCGGATGAGACCTAACTCTTAGGGCGCAAGGCAGGTTTGACAAGGTGGCAACCTTCTGGTGTGTTCACTCCCGGTTCTCTAAAATCGTACTACAACCTGGGTACTGTTCATTGATCTATCTTGAATCAAAACTTTCCTTTTCGGTGTTTGTTGCTGTAAAGTTTAATCTCTACAGCTTGTGTTCTAGCACATGAGCTAGGTTTTGTAATAATTGACCTGATTCTATCGATGGATACATAATGCTAGATACTTTTTATGTAACTTTTTATCCTTTATCTAAAAAATCAGGGTACTGTTCATACAAAACTAAATAAACAGTATTTGTACTCTATGAACAATAATTTTTGGATTATTTTAAACTACTGGTTTCTATTGCGGTTTGATGAAACCGTGGCGGCTCCATGCGCCTGCAAAACTAGTGGCAGTGGGTATGACGCGATGAGGACAGCCGTTGTGATGCACCGTTCTGGAGTAGCAGCTGACATGTTCACCTACATCTCGGCTGTGAAGGCTTCATCGATCACCTGTAAGGCTGTAACTTGAATTTCGGGCGGCAGGTTCATGGTCTTGTCATCCACAACATGTTTCAGTTCAACACCTCAGTGATGAACACACTTGTGGATATGTATTTCAAAGCAGGACACAAGGAAACTGCCACTGATGTCTTTGGTAAGATTCACTGCAAGGATACTATTTCTTGGAACACAATGATATCAGGATTCGCACACGATGAGGACGAGAGGGCAGCTACAGACTGCTTTGTCGACATGTCACGGTACGGCTGCAAACCAAATCAAGTTACGTTCTCTGGGGAATTAGGCAGCCTAAAGACGAACACCCCCCCACGCTCCCAGCGGGTGACTCGAGGGCTCCCTTGCTGCCGCTAGAGCGCCGGCCTCCCTTCCCTCGACCGCCATCGCCGCCCCCTGCAGGCGACGGCGGCCAGCAGCGGTCCCCACAACAAGCGGCGCCCATCGCACCTGCACCTCCCTATCCCCCCGGCTCCCCCCCTCCACCGCCCCCCCTTCTCCCACGTTTTCCCGGCGTGGCGGATCCATGGTCCTTGAAGGGGCGGTTCCACCTCGAGATCCGCCCTCCCTACTCCATCGATGGCCTGGGCGCCGGCGACCCCCTCCGGCCGGATCCCGGCCCCCGTGGCTAGATTCGCTTCCTCTCTGGCCCCGAGCCAGCCCCCATGGCCTTGGGCGATCAAGCGGTGGCCGGGTTTGGAGGCCTTGGCGTCGGCAGGCGTTGACCAGAGCTCGCGCCGCCGGGCGTGGCTACCGCCCGACACTGGTCGGGCTGGGCCCCCGGCGTCGGGGTTGCCGCGTGGATGGCCTAGCGTGCCGACGGACAGCCGCCGTCGGTGGCGGGCGATCTGCATCTTCTTCGTTTGTGTCTGCGTATGGTGGCGGTGCCACCGCTGGTGGCCTTTGCTGGACGCGTCCTTCGAGGCAATGCGCGGGCGTGCTTCTATGGCTTCGTGGTGGTGCTGCAATCGCGTCCGAGCCACCTCATCGGGCGCGGGCATTGCGAAGAAGGTGCAAGAAGCTCTTGCTTGGTTCCGGGGTAAGCCCTATCCAGCTCTGGACGAGCGATGGCGGCGCCTTGGCGTCGTGCCCCCTTGAGGCATCACTTTGGAGCCCGGGTAAGCGAAGACGGTGGCGCAGCCGCGCGCTTTGGCCTTCATGGAGCCATTGTCAAGGAGCTTCGGGTCGCCCCGCAGGTTGGGGTCGAAAGGCCTTGGTGCTCTCTATAGTGTTGTCGTTCGGACGCGGACGTCGATCCCTTCTTCAAGGCAAGCACTACTGCAGTCCGCCGCAGGTCGCTCAGGTCGTCTTGCTCGTTGGGTTAGCCTTGTTGTACCTTTTTGAGCTTCCGCACTCCTCACCCGGGTATGTTTAGTTGGTGTTCGTTGTAGCCATAGTCTTGGTCGTTTTGTCGTTGGTTCGGGCGGATGCTTTGCCGCCGGTGTTGTTCTGAGCTCGCGTTTTGAGTGCGCGCGTGCTACCGAGGCCGCGGTCGTTATGAGCCCGTGTTTCCAGTATGCGGCGTCTTTGTTGAGGTCACGGTCGTTACGAGCCTGCGTTTCGGTTTCAACGTGCCGCCGAGGTCGCGGTCGTCTCAGGCGGATGCTTTGCCGCCGTTGTGGTCGTCGTTTTTCCGCAGAGATGCTTTGCCGCCATTGTGGTCGTCGTCTTTCCTCGCAGATGCTTTGCTACCGAGGTTGGTCCGACAGATGCTTTGTCGCTTTGCTTATCTATCGTCTACAGTTTAGTTCACTAATGGCTAACTAGGTGTGGACTTTTCTTTTGTATTAGGTGCAGCTAGCGGGGTTGTTAGGTGGAGGGTCCCTCACCCCTCGTGTTTCTTGCTTTTCATCTTTGTTTCCGGGCTTTGTTGGTAATCCTTGGATTACTTGAGAATCCTTTGTATTGGCTATGTGTAGGTCTATTGACCATTCTCTCTTCTTAATGAAAAACAGGCTATACCCCCGGTTTCAAAAAAAAAAAGTTACGTTCTCTGTCATGCTGAGACCGAGTGATGCTAAAGAGACCACCTCCCTTGGTCTTCAGGTCTTTGGAATTGGGCTTGCCTACCGCCATGGCTACTCTGACAATATTCTTGTAGCGAATGCAGTAATCAACATGCTCTCACAGTGTGGGATGCTCAGCTGTGCTTATGCCTTTTTCCGTAGTCCCGGTATCGAAACGTCGTGGCGTGGAATGAGATGATCGCAGGCTATGGTCTCGCACGGCTGTTCCAAGATGCAATGAACCTCTTCCACAGCTTGGTTTGCTTCGGAGCAGGACCAGATGAGTTCACCTATCCAGCTGTTTTGTCGGCCTTCCGACAAGATCATGATGCAAGGAACCTTCAGCAAATCCACGCAAGTGTTCTGAAACTAGGGTTTTCTCCATGCCAGTTCATGTCGACCGCACTTATCAAAGCAAAAGTAGCCCTTGGCTCGGTTGTAGGTCCGCTGAAAATCATCGAGGACGCCGCAAGATGGATTTAGTGTCTTGGGGAGTCACCATCTCTCGCATTCGTGAAGCATGACTTGGATAAAAGAGGCTCTTTTTGTTTCAACGTGTTCGGCAGGGCCACGTTTAGATTGCAACTTTTTGCATCTTGATGAACAATAACTTTTCGTTTGTATTTGGTAAATATTATCCATCGTGGACTAACTAGGCTTAAAAGATTTGTCTCGTGATTTATAACCACACTTTGTGCAATTAGTTATTTTTTACCTACATTTACTGCTACATTTATGGATGGACTAACTTAGCATGTAACTAAACGTGGCCAAAGTTGACAGCCCCGAGAAGCCCTCGATGAGTTCATTCTGGGTACCATCCCGAATGCCTCGTTAAAACGCTGCATTGATTAGGCGGTGGCGGATGCATCCATTCGCCGTTGTCGGGGGCCAGGGCACAGCATGCACTTCGTGTCCAGTGCTTTGGTTGATGCCTATGCAAAATACGGTGATATTATTGCTTGCCAAAAGCGCTTTCATGAAGTTTTGTTAGTGATTTATTGACGCCATACTATACAACACCATGCCGGACGACTTGCCAACTATGGTCTGATCCATGGCGAGACCAAACCCCGTGCAGAAATTGACGGCCCAGTCGGGGCGTACCTCGCTGCTGAACACCCAAAAGAGCACGCACTAGGCATGCACACCGGGTGGCCTGCACTATAACGAAACACTCCTATGTCACCCCTATGTTTTGTTTACACGCATAACAACACGTACAGCCCGGAGATCGAGGCGGGGGGCCATGGGCCCATGCTGATGACACTCTTCTTATCCTTGAAGGAGATGCAAATCAGCTACACTTTCTAAAGGCCATCCTACAATCCTTTGCTGTCTCCACTGGCTTGAGAGTGAATTATAACAAATCCTACTTGGTTCCCATAAACATATCCCCCAACAGAGCTGCTCACTTGGCCAATACCTTCGGCTGTCAGGTTGGAACTCTTCCATTTACTTACCTGGCCTCCCTTTGGGCATCACCAAACCTATAGTTGTGGACTACCTTTCCCTAGTTACCAAATGTGAAAGAAGATTGCTAGGTACCTCCTCCTTCTTATCCCAGGTTGGAAAGCTTGAACTGACAAATGCATTCCTCTCGGCCTTGCCAACCTTCCACCTATGCACCTTGGCAATCACTAAAGAGACCATCAAACAGATAGACAAATTTAGAAGATACTGTCTGTGGAAGGGTTCATACATCAACTCAAAGAAACCACCAAAAGTTGCACGGATATGGTTAGACTGCCAAAAGAGCAAGGAGGCACGGGGGTCATTGACTTAGAAAAGCACAACAATGCCTTTTGCTTAAGCACCTAGAAAAATTCTTCAACAAAAGATGTACCATGGGTTTCTCTAATCTAGAAAAAGCACTACGTAAATGGAAAGGTGCCAAATCACACAAACAAATGGTCCTTCTCGGTGGAGAGACATCCTCATGGACAAATTCAAGGACATGATGCAAATTAACCTTCAAGATGGCGGTTCTTGTCTCCTTTGGTCTGACAACTGGTGGCAGCAACCACTGCTTGAGCTATTCCCAGAACTTCACTCTTTTGCAAAAAGCAAGTCAAGAAGTGGATGCAACAACAAGATCTCTCAAGTATGTTTAATCTACCTCTGTCTGAACCTACCCATCAACAATTTCTTGCCATGTGTTGGGGAGGGCAACCCTAGCCCGACCCCGGCGGCTCCCCGCAGCCTCTCACACGGGAGGCCAAGAACTAACCCTGGTCAAGTAAAAGTGTGAAGTCTCGCAGTGCGGGCGGGGAGACCCCTTCGCCCGAGCATAAATGTCACACCCCATTTCTGAGGTTTCCTTAATCACACGTATTTGCGCCAGGATCACGCACAAATACGCCTAATTAAGTGGATATGATATCAAAACTATACTTTTATTGCTATTGAGGAAAATATGATACAGGGTTTGGGTTTACATGACTCGGCCGTAGGCCTACTATTATAACCCTATCGAGGAGATCCTAATGCAAAGACTGCGGGGCTCCATTCCTACAGCAAGCTTGGAGTGCGGACAAACCCTTGGACTTACTCTAGTGCACGATCCTATGATTCGGTCACACATCCTCACATAGCTCCTTCATGAGCGCCTCCGTCTTCGAGTGTCCTTCTTGTGATCCTATCCTCGTGTCGTTCTTAGTAGCTTGATTTCCTTGGATACACTCCTGCAGCTAGCATTCTAAAAAAATAGAGAAGAGGGGTGAGTACTTTTAGTACTCAACAAGTCCCAACCGGAGGGTGAAAGGTTACCATTAGGGGTTTGGGCCCTAGTAGAGTTTACTACTCCCACTAGTTCGGTTAAATATCAATTACCAAGCTCAAGTTAACGGATCACGTACCAAGTTGTGTTTCTAATCATAGATGTTCCGGCCCAAAGATTTGCCCATTCCAAGGACGTGGCTATTCGAATAGATTCAATTAACTCGCTGGAGAGGTTGTACAATTTCCCCACACGAAAGGTACTGTCCTTACCATGCGCTCTTGGCTTAGACAGGCCCTAACGAGATTCCGTGCCCGCTTGGATGCCTCCCTAGGTATATCAGTATAATCCTCACCACGACTTCTCGGGGGTTGGAAGGATAACACATCACCCTAGGGATGACGCATCACCCTAGACAATATGGTGATACCAAATCACCCACGGCTTTACGGGTAATACCTTATTACCCAACCTATACCATCAACACCACTCTCAATCTCAAATCATCAATATGTGCCTCTAGCATTGCGCCCATCAAGCCCAAACACTTACGTGGAAGACCACTCGGCATCCACGCCAACCGGGACCATGGGGCCACTCTCCCCATGTCCAAGCCCGATAGGTCATTTGCCTTCACGCCGGCCACCTTGGATCTGAACTATACCTCAACCCAACGGGGTGTGGAATCAAGCCGCCCCATCCCTGTGTGTGGGCGCGTAATATCACACTAGGTAGAAGGTCTATGAACCGGTCCTTAGGGAGGCGAGCATCTCTCCGCGGGATTCATCCCGATTGTGATTAGTCCACCTCCATGTAGACTATCACCACTCACCTTTTGTTGGGAAGGTTCACATTATTACTTAAGTTAACGGCAAAAGCCTAGCGAAGCCTCACGCACATAGCCCATGAGTACTCCCGCACGGCTTGCCCCGTTATACTTATCTTAATCATCTTATTAATTATTATAGTAATTAAGTCAGGTTAGGGGGTAAGGACTTGCCTCTATCCATTGAAGAGTATATCCAAGGTTCTTGTCTTGTGTGCTTACGCTCACGTTCCCTGGCGTAGCGATGCTCCTAGATCCATCGAGTGGTCTCCAAAGTATCGACAAACATGAAACTAAGGATGAAAACGGTCGAACTTCGGTTAAAAACGGACTTCTGAAATAGAAAAACCGAAATCGGTTTTGTCCGAACATTTCTATATTTTTTAGCAATTAAAGAGTATAAAAATAATTGAAAATGGTTGTGAAACCAATTGAAACCCGACAACTTTTTTATGTCTAAATACGAACAAAATGTCGAAAACGAAAAACAATCGGTTCGAATATTTACTTTTTCGTTTTCATCCTTACATGAAACACAAGCATAACAATCAAAGCGCATTTGACGTTCTAGGCGGGTTAGCTCTGGGAGCTGATGGATAGATTACTATCTACTCCTATCATTATTCTGTAAGTTCGAAGTATGATAGGATAGAGAGAATCCACCCATCAACGGGGTTCCTACGAGCCGGGTTTGTGAGGTACGGATGCCCGATAGAGAACCAAATCATATCAGCTAATGTTCACTATCATGTGAACACGAAGGACATGATAGGGTTGGTTTACTATAGGTCCGTGCACGGGTTAGCGACATACGCTTAGGCATGCGTATATGCCTATGGTTAGCAAGGTTAGGATCCTAGTCTAGGGTTAGCCACACATATGCGTATACCCGTACATCGGGCATGCTTTATGTGTGTAGAGGACATGTATACTAGAGTGTGTGTCACGGAGTACACATACGACCCAGTATATGGCTAGGTTAGGGGTTAGCCATGCGTAGATACGATCGATAGGTATAATACGTATATTTATTTATATTTCAAAATACCACTCTATATATTTATATACATATATAACCTATCGTGTATATCTAGCATGTGGACAACTACGTGTGTGTATATCCAAGTATTTGTGTATGCGTGAGAGAGTACACGCATACAAGAATATACGGGCAAGGCGTGGGTTAGCGGGGAAGGCAAAACTTGGGTTTACGTCAACTACAAAGCGATTAAATATTAACTAAGAGCACTAACAAAACTAGAATTTAATTGGGCATCAAATAATGGAGCAAGGGCATGAATAAATAGGGGATGATTTTAGAAGAATTATGGAATTAGAACGAAGTGACGAAGGAGTTATGAATTTCCAAAGTTTAATCAAGGGTTTTTGAATGAGTTAAACTTTGGAAATTTATTCTGGGAATTTGGAAATATGGAAACTTAGAATGTAAGGGCTTGGGTAGGATCAGGGGTGTACCTAGTTTATTTAGAGATTTTCTGGGAATTTTTCTCAGTAGCGGGAAAATGGAGTTTCACATTGCTGGGTACACACTTCAGGTGCCCATAGCAATTTCGTTTGCGCTGACGCGTGGGTCCAGGCTATGCAGTGGACCTGGACGCACTGTGCTGTGGACTGGATGCTTGACCCGGTGAGCCGATCTATGGATCCTTCTCCTTGTGCCTGTATTCCACATGGACCCGGCCCACACAAGAAGAAAAGGGATGGTGGTGCCTATGACAGTGGGTCCCGTGGGGATGGATAAGGAGGGAGGCGTTCTGCTCACGGGATTTTCCTCGCGCCCGTCGTTCTCGCTTGTTCAGCCGGCCGTAACGGAGGAAGAGGAAATCGGTGGGAGAGAGAGAGAGAGAGAGGGGCTGGGAGAGGGGGAGCTGGTCGCCGGCGGCGAGGTGGACGTGCTGCGCGCGGCGGCAAGGCGAGCGGGTGGCAGCGGCCTGGCGCGGCGTTCTGCCTGCGCGGGCGGCGAGCGCGGCATGCTGGGTGGCGGACAGGGTGGTGGCGAGCGGCGCAGTGGTGGTGGATGTGGGCAGCGGCGCGATGGCTTGGTGGTAAGCATGGCGAGGCTGGAAAGCAGAGCGAGCAGAGCGGCGGCGCGGCGTCCGGCGACGTCGGTCCTCGAGGTCAGGCAGCAGAGGATGGATTGGGGAGAAGCAGGATCGTAGTGCACGCAAGCTTCTTCCCGCTCGTTCGTCCTCGACTCCGGGCTCTCGGGCGCCCTCGACGGAGGCCTTGGCCTGCCCTTTTATAGGCGGGGCGAGGCGGTGGAGCGCCGGAGATATTTCCCGGCAAGCCGGCAAGGCTCACGTGGTGCTCGGCGTCGCCATCAATGGTGGTCCGCGGTGCTGCTGTGTCCTCTTCGCCGGTCACAGCGAACGTCGGCGTGTGACGACGACGAAGGAGCTGGCGTTCGTCGAGCAGAGCAGGCGGGGCTTGAGCTGGCACCTCGGCGGGTTGACGGCGTCACAGGAAGCGGCCCCATCGATGCCGGACGCGGAGAAGACGCGGTCGAGGAAGAAGACATGGGAGCGCACTGAGTTGTGCAGGGCAGCGACAATACTAATGGCAGCTGGCGGCACTATTCCCCGGTCGACGGCGGTGTGCTCGCCGTGCGCGTGGCGAAAGCAGAGGAGGGGTGTGATGTGATGGGTCGCGGTGGTTCTGTGCGGCCACTGTGTTGGGGTCGTCGCCTTGCCGCGCGGCGGGGACGCAGGAGGGCCCCGGCGGCGTTGACGGGAGCACAGCGGCGTCGTTGTCCTCTTGAAGAGGATAGAGCCGACGAGTGGGTCCCACCTGTAAGAGAGAGGAGGAGAGCAAGCTGCTGCTGGACTCGTCTTGGGCCGAGATGGCCAGGAAAGAGAGGAGAGGAGGAATGGATTTGGCCCGAGCGCCATCTCCCTTCTATCAATTTTATTTTATTTTTCATTTCCACGTATATACACATGTACTTGATGTATACACCCACACAAATATATTTAGATGTACTGCACGTGTACGAATATAAGTGCCCGTACATATTCATGTGTATGTATACTTTCATATATAGTTATGTATATGTATATACGTTTGCACGTGGTGGCTTCACCATTTTCCCAGAAAATAAACTAGGCACGATTATTAGGAGATTCGTGGTATTTGGAATGATTGGATATATTTATTTGGTGGTTGGAAAAGCAAGGAGAGGGTATAGGGAGGAATATTTGGTGGTGAAGATCAAGGATATTATTTGATAAATCAAGGAGAAGGTTGATGAGAAAATATTTGGTGGGGGTGACATGGAGGGTGTTTGGGATGATGGATGATCAAGGGATAATTATTTAATGCCCAAAATAAATTCTAGAGCAAGCAAACACGCAAGCACTCATTCAAGCATTCCAACCATTTGTCCTAAAATCTATATGGTGAATTTTAATGCAAGGTTTCGAAAAACAGGTTTTTGGTTGTGCGGAGGAATAAATCAGGTTTTAGTTGATAATTATAAAAAGTTCAAATTTTTAGTGAATTTTAAAATGATGCAAAAACATGGGTGTTACAATAAAATGTAATAAGCTTCCCCCACCAACACAAAGCGGTCCCTAAAGCCGATTGTCCAAGATAAAGGGACTGACGGCTCCGCAAGGTGAGGCGCCAAAAAGGAGCCTCTCGCGGAGGGGGGCCCTCCGACGGCGGGGGCAAACCCGGCCAAGGACCCCCTGTCAGCGGTCCCGCCTCCTCCGCGGACATCCGAGAATCGGCCGGGCGTGGGAAAACCCCTCAGCTTCCCACCAAGGAGAGGCGCAGTGTATTCCCCCATTCTAGCCTTGTACGAACAGCTACCCGGCCCGCCCGTAGGGGCCCACTTGTAAGCGTGTGTTCCTCCACCTACCGTGTACCGGTTGTAAATCAGCCCCTCCGACCCACCCGGTATTCCTATAAATACCCTGCACGGGCTCACGAAGATGGATGGTTTTTTGGCCAATTTAAAGCCATTTACTCCTTTGTTAGATCCCATACGTCATCATCACATCACCCTTCCCGCGGAGGTCTAACCAACCTCAGATCTCCCCTTCCTTCGGCAATATCGGGAAAGGTCGAGGCACCGGGGGCCGGCATTTTAGCCTTCCCGCCGTACCCTCGACTCACTCTGTGTGGGAAGCCCTCGCCCCTTCCCGCCCTCCCGAGCGAGCTAAAAAGGCGGGTGATCCCCACGGTTAGGCGCCGTCCGTGGGGATCGACACGAAAAAGCCCAAAGCCATGCCGACCACCCCAGCCGATCCGACACCCTCGCGTCGGCAAATGAGAAACCCCTCCTCCCGCGGAGGACCCATCCGCCCGAACCCACCAGCGGGTAGCAAACGGTCGCCGCGCTGCCGAGCGTGCCTCCACGCCGTGGCCGCGGAGCAGCAGGCCGCTCCGCTACGCACTCTCGCCGTCCCGATTTCGGAGGTCACCAAGAGGAAGCCCCAACTTCCGCCAAGGCGACGTCATAGGTCGGTGGGCGGTGGTCCAAAGAGTCCGGTGGCGCAGCTGTCTCCCCGCCGCGAACCCGCCAACCCACCTGAAGGGCTCATCGAAAAGCTCAACAGAGGATGACGAAGAAGAAACCGAAAGCAAGGGGCAACAAGTTTCGGAAGCTTTTGGCGGTCTCGCATCGCTGGAGAAACGAGGCCGCCGCAAGCTCGGATCGGCGCGCGACCGCGACGCTCGAGAACAAGCCGGGCCGCCAGATCGAGCTCGCATGGATCAACCAACAGCCGCGGGCGGTACAGAAGTCACTGGGCGGGGGCGGCCACATCCCGCAATCGCCCACGGGCCCCACCTCGGGGCAAGCTCCGCCTCCATCAACCCCACCACCACCGCAACCTAACCACCGCCATCGCAAAGCCACCCCTCCGCCGCCCCCCGCATTAACCAACTCTATCCCAAAGATCTCCTCCGGCGACGCCGCCGAGCGCCCAACCCGCCCACCGCTAGCAATAAGCCCCCCCACTACGACCCCAAATCTCCACTATCCCTACGCTCTCCAAATCGCAGAGTGGCCTCCGTCTTACAGCCCTCAATACTTACCAAGATATGCGGGGATCACCGACCCCAGACAATTTATCATGAGCTACGAGGCAGCAGTAGAAGCAGCCGGAGGTGACCACTCCACCATGGCTAAATCGTTTGTGATCATAGCAAGGGGAGTAGCCCAATCCTGGTATTGCACCCTACCTCCGAACACCATCAGATCATGGTCAGACCTTCGAGCCGCACTACAGGCAAACTTCAAAGGCGTCGACTCCGAACTGATCAACAGCACGGAGCTCCTGAACGTGGTGATGAGGCCGAACGAACCGCTGCAAGATTGGTGGCGAAGGTTCCTCCAAACCAAAGCCAGAACAGAAGGGGTCTCCGATCAGAGTGTCATCATGGCAGCAGTCGCGTGTATCCGCCAAGCAGGCCCCGTCACTCCAAGATTGAGCGCAAGCAGCCAAAGACTCTAGCGGAGCTACATGAGATAATGGACAAGTACTGCAGAGCCGACAACAGTCACAAGGCAAAGGTGGAGTCTTTCCGACCCCCCACAGACTCAACACCAAACAGCGCGCCCTCCGCTGAGACAACTACCCCAGGCCGGACGCCGCAAGAGTGGGCGCCATAGACAACAACCCTCCGACGGAGCAAAAACTCAACCAACCACCTCCAAGGCCAAACAACCCACCAAGAACCCCCGCACCGAACCCGGACAATAGCACGGGCCCCCGCAAAGACAGCAGTATTGTCATTATGCGGAGAGGGCAAGGGCCACTACACCAAGCAATGCCCATACTTCGCCAAGGGGAAAGAGGCGATGGACGAGAGCTGGCCTCGCAGAGTTCACAAAGGCGCATCAATCATACAAGGAAACCGGCGAACCCTCGCTCCGCCCATTATACTTTCACTCCCTTCGATTCACGGAACCCTAGCGCACCCAAAGCTTCTACTACCCCGCTTTCCACACAAGCGGCTTCAACCAGCACCAGCCTCGCTACTACCACCGGGACTACACGGTCTCACATCCTCCGTAACCTCCGCAACCCAACTACCCTAGCCAAGCCTTGCCACCACCGCCACCACTACCCGCCCTTCCCCCACCTCCTCACCCGCCCATCAAGCAAGAAATACGCACAATAGTCAGCAAGCCGAACCCATCGTTCGGAGTCATCCTCGCAATCACGGGGGCTCCAACGAAGACCACGGCAACAAACGGCGGCGCAAAGAGCACTACCGGGAGAGTCCACCATGTAGGCGCGGGAGGGGCCACACCGCGCAATAGTCGGTGGTCGCACATCCCAATCACCTTCGGGTGATATGAAGCTCAAGGACTACCCCCACACCGATGCGATGGTCATCGATACCAACATCGGAGGGTGGACGGTAACCGGGATACTAGTTGACACGGGCAGCCTCCGCGACATCCCCCGTTCGCCTCAACCTTTGACAAGATGGGTCTCGACAGAGCCACATACCGGCCGGGGACCCCGCCTTCGGCCGGGGGGGGCAACGGTGGCGACCATTGAAAAAGTCACCTCCCGGTCTCCTTCGGAAAGGATCCTATTCACGGCGACGAGAACATAACCTTCGATGTAGTAGACATATACTACAGCCTACAATGCCATTTTCGGTCGCGAGTCACCAACGCATTCGACGCAGTTGCTCCACCCAAGCTACCTCGCATGAAAATGCCCTCCTCCGTGGCGGCATCATTGCCGTCTTCGGAGACCGTAACGCAAAGAAGAAACGCGGAGGGGGGCAAGAGCCCCGGGAAGCGCAATGTCCACAACCTTGAACAAAGAACCGTAGGGGCAAGAGGACCAGCCAGAGAGAGAGAGATGCGAGCCCCCTCACGAGCCCTTCCTAGAAGAAACAAAGAAGGTCGAGACTCTTCGCCTTCGATCCCGACAGACGGTAACCATCTCAAAGACACCTTGACCCGACCTCCGGCGAAACTACTCCAATGCCTCCACGAAACTCCGATGTATTCGCATGGTCCGCGGAGGACCTCCTCCGGTGTCGGCCGAAACCTCATCGAGCACCACCTCAACATCGGGCCCGATGCCACCCCCCGAAAAGCAAAAAGCTCCGCAAGATGTCGGATGAGAGGAAAGCAAAGAAGATAAGCGAGGTGAACCGCCATCGGATGCGGAGGTCATCCGCCCTATCAAATACCCCACTTGGTTATCCAACGTTGTCATGGTGAAAAAGCCGCCCCGGCAAGGACACAGCGGAGCCCACCAGATGGAGAATGTGCGTCGACTTCACCAGTCTCAACAAAGCGTGCCTCGAAGGATCTACTTCCCCCCCGCCGGATCAACTCCTCGTTGATGCAAAGAATGGGATGTGAGAGATCGCCCTCCCGGATCGCTTCTCCGGCTATCATCAAATCTAAATGAACCAAGCGCATCGAAGAAAAAAGACCAGCTTCATAACACCCTTCGGAACCTACTGTTTTAGGAGAATGGCCGAGGGCCTCCGCAATGCCGGCTCCTCCTTCGCGCGCATGACAACGGAGGTGTTTGGGGATGACAGTGCAATCTCCGCATACGTTGACGACCTTGTAGTACAAAGCAAGCTGAAAGAAGACCACATAACGGACTTGCGCGAACTTTCGTCAAGCTCGCGAGGCAAGATCGAAACTTAACCCCACCAAGTGCGTGTTCGGGGTGAGCAAGGGAAAGTTGCTTTCGGGCCGCCCTGGTGTCCGTCAAAGGAATCGGCCAACCCTCCAAGATCGCAAAGAATCACCGCGATGGAGCCTCCAAGAACGAAAAGTCGGTCCAAAGGCTCGCAGGGGCGCCCCGCAGCCCTGAGCAGGTTCATCTCCAGATCCGCTGAACGGGCACTACCGTTTTTTCAAGTGCTAAAGAGCACGGAGTTGTTTGACTGGGGGCCTCCGCAACAAGAAGCTTTAAAGATCTCAAGCGCTACCTCGAGAACCTCACCACTCTCGCCACTCCACAACCTAGCGAAGGGCTCCTTCTATATGTCGCCGCATCCCTCAAGACGCTAGCCGTAGCGGTGCTCGTCAAAAAAAACAGCCGAAGGGCACCAATCAAAGCAGGCACCCATATATTACGTTTTCGAAACCCTCGAAGGGCCCAAGCTGAATTACACTGAACCCTAGAAAGTGGCATACACAAAGGGTCATGGCAAAGCAAGGAAACTTAAGCACTACTTCCGGGCTCACGAGATCACCATACCTTCGAAGTTTTCCGCTTGACAACATCCTCGAAATCCGAATCGGTGGGCGTAATAGCGGCGTGGGCAACCGAGATCGGAGACCACGCAATAAAATTTGTCGCCCGGGGCAGCCATCAAGTCCCGTGGCCCTCGCAGATTTTCATGCAGATGGACCCCCGACACGTTCAATCAAGCGACCAACCTGGACCCGATATGGGCCAAGACACACGGACGGGGCACAGGGTGCCAGCGAGCCGGCATCGCAGCAATCATCACCTCGCCCTCCGGGGTCAAACTAAGATACGCGGCCAGACTTGAGTTCCAGTGCACAAACAACACGGCTGAGTGCGAAGTCGTGCTCCTCGCTCTCAACAAGCTCCGCGCAATGTCGGCACGAAGGGCAATCATCAAGACAGACTCGGAGGTGGTCTCGAAGCAAACAGAAAAAGATATCAGAGCCAGACACCCCGAACTGTAGAGATACTTGGCAAAGTTACGCAAGACGGAGGCCTTCTTTCTCGGGGTCACAACCAAAACCATTTCAGGACGGGACAATGGAGAGGCCGACGAACTGCGATGGCCGCGGCCAGTGGAGCCCCCTCCTGAGAGGATGTGTTCTACGAAATACTATACAACCCCGCCGTACAAGAAAACGACCCACCTCCGAAATCAGTCAGTGCCATCCATAGTGAAGACTGGAGAGCTCCGATCATAGCATTCATAAGGGGCCTCTTCGAGCCACCCATATAGAGGAGCGAGAAGAGGGTCGAAAGCGAAGGTCCGAGGATATCGCCGGTGGATAACAAGGCGTACAAAGCCTCTGTTACCACTCCTTGGCTTAAGTGCATATCCACAGGCGAAGGACGCGCCATCCTTGCGGAGATCCACGAAGGCATCTCGCGGCTCCCACAACGGCCCCAGAGCCTAGTGGGAAAGGTGTTCGAGCAAGGGTTCTACCGGCCAACGGCACTCAATGACGCAAATGTTAGTAAAGCATTGCGAAGGGTGCCACCGACAAGACACCCACTCCAACAGCCGGGGGCTCGGCAACACTCATCTGCCCCACCGGCCCCCTTCGGTGGGCGCTTGACCTCATCGGACCTATGCCACCGGCTCAGTGAAACCTCCGATACGCCTTGTAGTAGCGGTCGAGTATTTCACCAAATGGATCGAAGCCCGCCCCCTCGCAAGCATAACCTCTCACTCGGTACAAAAGTTCTTCCGCGGCGGCCAGATCGTGTGTCGTTTGGAACCCCGTGAAGCATCACAGTGGACAACGGCACTCAGTTTGACAGCGAAGGTTTCAAGCAATTCTGCCACCAAATAGGGACCCAGATACACTTCGCCTCCGTAAAGGCACCCTCAGCCTAACGGGCTCATCGAAAGAGCCAACGGTATAATCTTGCGGGCATCATTACACGTTAAGCCTCGAGGGAAATGGGCGGAGGAGCTCACTCCGGTGGTATGGTCACACAACACCTCCGAAAGCCGCGCGACCAAGTTCACGCCTTTCAAGCTCTGCTCGGAGAAGAAGCCGTCCTCGGAAGAATTGAAGCATGCATCACCGAGGGTCACCAAATGGGCCCTCCCGTAGACGGAAGCGCTCACGAAAGACCTCCTCGAAGAGACAAGAAACATGGCCGCCCTCAACCTCCGCTGCGTACCGGGAGGAAACCACGAGATGGAGAAACAAGAAAATCCACCTCCGCACGATCTCCGTCGGGGACTTCGTCCTGATCGAGAGAAAGCAAAATGCGAAGATGGCGGGCAAATTCGCCCCCAAATGGGCCGGGCCCCTACCTCGTCACCAAGTCCACAAGGCCCGGCTCCTTCCACCGCAAGACCTCGAAGGCCACGACCTCCCCCCACATGGAGCGTCGACGACCTCCCTCAAGTATTACCCCTAGCGGTGCATGTACGAGCACTCGCGAGTTGTAGGGCTTCGACCTTTTGTCCTTTTTTTTGTCTTCTTTACAAGTCAAAAACCACAAACATTCAGGGCTGCACTCTTTTTTTTCCTTGCGAAGGGGCGCAAGGTTTTTTAACGAGGCACCAACATCAATATATGCAGGCTAGTTTCCCCAAACATCGATGGACACACGTCAAAATTGCAATCGAAAAGGGCCGTGGCGCCACCCGGCCCTCACCGTCGCGGTAAGGTAATCGGATTGACCACGCCGAGGGGGCGCGCTAAGTCGCACCCCTCGCTTAGTCAAACCAACCAAGAACCCCGCGCTTTCTTTAACACCGAAGCCGGCGCCCGGCACCTCCGCCGGGGCTCTCGCATTGAAGCCGCCCGTGCACCTCCATGAGACCCGCGGGAGGCGCACCGGCCGGCGCCCCCGCACCTCCGCCAGGCTCGCATTGAAGCCGCCCCGCAATCTCCGAGCATGAGACCCGCTGAGGCGCACCGGTCGGCGCCCGGGCACCTCCCGCCAGGCTCGCCACGAACCCCCGCACTTCCGAGTATGAGACCCCGCGAGGCGCACCGGTCGGGCGCCCGCACCCCTCGCCAGGCTCGCCACGAACCCCTCGCAAATCTCCGAGTAAGGACCGCGGAGAGGCGACCCAAGTCGCCCGCGCCCGGCGCCACCGCTAGGGGCTCGCTACGAAACCGCCCCGCGCAAACCGGTCGCGAAGCCAACAAAGGCGCAAAGGTCGAGCGCCCTACCCCCTTCGCCAGGGGCTCGCAATATAGCCACCCCAAAACCCTCCGAGATGAGGGACACTCGAGAGACGCACAACGGTCAAGCACTCTTGCAACTTAAAAAGGACAAGACCTCCGCCGTACAAAGCCTTAACTACGCCACCTACCAAGGACAGGACCTCCGCCGTACAAGCCATAACTACACCTAGCATTCATGACACCCAACCAACACCAGGAAACCGCCCCCAGGAGCACTATAAAACCAGCCACCACCCTCCCCTCAACCCCCACTCAGTCCCACCACACGAGAGTAGCAACCAGTCGTTCATATCACCATGCCGGCCCTTAGCCAACCCCCAATCCTACAGAGCCGAAGCCAACATCCCTCCGAAACCCGAACCAACATTCTAGCGAAGGTACCACAATGGAAAATGTAAACAAATCCCGACCCCCAGGCGTAACCGCGAGAAGTGCAATGAAGTGCAACAGCGCTACAGCGCCCCCGAGGGCGAAACATCCAAATCTCAGCAGCCCAACAAGCCAAATGCAGACAAACTAGAGCACTTCGGCCCTCCGCAACCACCTACGCCAGCTGCCCAGGAACACCTCGCACGGGACCCAGCCAACCCGGCGTAGAGACCCCTCCGAAGGAGATACCACAATGGAGAATGTAACATCCTCCCGTGGGCAACTCCACCAAAGGAGTCAAAGTTCGAAGGGGGGGCGGCAGCCCCGAACATGAACGTGAGAAGGCGGCACAACTGCGACAACCCGCAGCACCACTGTCAAGCAAAGCCGGGCGTCCGCAACGTGCAGAGAAATACCCTCGCCACGGCACCTCCGCAAGAGCTCCGGTTCGCGCGGCGGGTCGCCCACGTCCACGCCCGGACAACGAAGTCGCGGCACGAAGGAACACAAGCAAACACCACCACATCAACGCGGAAGCTTCAACGGGAACCCTCAGATCGCCGCAAAGGAGGCCCTCCGGCGCCCGAAACCAAAGATTGTGTCGAACTTGGCAATAAAAACGGTTCTACCGCTATTCTACACGGCTACCTTAGCAAAATCGCGCGAGCCTCGCACTAAGAGAAATAGGGGACGCCGCTGTTCTACACGGCTACCTTCGAAAAAATCGCGCGAGCCCCGCACTAAGAGAAATAGGGACGCCGCTGTTCTACACGGCTACCTTCGCAAAAATCGCGCGAGCCCCGCACTAAGAGAAATAGGGGACGCCGCTATTCTACACACGGTACCTTCGCAAAATCGCCGAGCCCCGCACTAAGAGAAATAGGGGACGCCGCTGTTCTACACGGCTACCTTCGCAAAAAAATCGCGAGCCTCGCACCAAGAGAAATAGGGGACGCCGCTGTTCTACACGCCTACCGCAAAAAAACGTCGCGCGAGCCTCGCACTAAGAGAAATAGGGGACGCCGCTGTTTCTACACGGCTACCTTCGCAAATCGCGCGAGTCTCGCACTAAGAAAAATAGGGGGCGCCGCCGTCTTACACGGCTACCTTCAAGCAGATCGAGTCTCGCACTAAGAAAAATAGGGACGCCGCTGTCTTACACGGCTTACGTTCGCGGATCGCGCGAGTCTCGCACTAAGAAAAATAGGGGACGCCGCCGTCTTGCACGGCTACATTCGCAAAATCGCGCGAGTCTCGTGACCGAGAAAAATAGGGGACGCCATTGTCTCACACGGCTACCCGCAAATCGCGCGAGTCCCGCACTAAAAAAATAGGGGGCGCTGTTGTTTCACGCGCGTTACCCTCATGAGAACAACGCCTACATCTCGCACCTAAGAAAATAGGGGACGCCATTGTTTCACGCGGCCACCCTCGCAAGAACGCAAAAGTCTCACGCCCAAAGAAACAAGGGGCACACACGCGCAAATATATACACCAACACAAAGGCAACTCCGCAGATACATCCCTTACACAATAATACAAGTCACAACGCTTCTCATGGCCCAGAGGTGTCAGTGGCCTCCGCACATACATCCTCCGCTATACAAGCTACAACACCATGAAGGACCGCCCTAACCAGCACCTTCGCAACACGCTCTACGAAGGCCTCCACATCAACCACCTCTACCAGCTCATCAGCTAAGGGGGCGACCTCCGGCACAATCGGCTCCGACACCACGAGCGGGAGATCACCACTCAACACTCGACGACGAAAAGACCCTCCGCATGTCGCTCCATTCGAAGCCAATATCCTCTTGTTTCGCACCACAACCCGACCTCGCGATCAACCCGGCAAAGCCGCTTGCCCAAGTGCTATGGCAACAGACCTCTTCATCTTCTATATCATCCTCCGCCCGCAGCCGCGCCAAGGCGCTAGCCCCGAAAAGCACCCGTTCCACTTGACGATTTGTCAAGTCATGGGACCGCCAAAAGGCCTCCGAAGCCTGGTTGGCCAGGTCGTATTTCCGAACCCTCCCCCACCAAAACCGCTCGAAAGGCAGTCCTGGAAACCGCCGCATCGCCTGCACCCATGTCTCCCCCGAGATAAACACGTCTTGGCGGTTCATCATCAGCGGCACCACGTTGAATACCCTCCGCACAGGTAACTCAGTACCGCGGCCCGCATAAAACATCGAGGCTCGATCAGACCCGGCCTAAAAAAAAAAGCCATAAAAGACAACGAACCCGCCAGGTTAGAAGCACGAGGCGACCAAAAATAGCATGTAGCGGAGCCATTAATTCAGCACTTCAAACTTAAAAGTGTACGAGCCCGAAGGCCAAGGAATCCAGCAAACCCATGAACAAAGATATCCTGAACAAAACCTAAAACACCCTATCGGAGCCCTATTCCACCTCGGGTGGCCGGGGGCCGCGGTAGCTTCAGCGGCGGGGGTCGTTGACGGAGGCTCAATGCGGGGAAGCGAAGGCTCGAAGGCACCGCAGAGGTAGAGGCGTCGATCGGCGGAGGGCGAGGACTCGAAGCAACAACGGCAGGGAGCGGAGCAGCGGTGACCGTGCGCCGAGGACAAATCTTCGGCCGCGACGGAGGTACCCGAGTCACCCCGGTGACCCGAGCACCTCAACCTGTCCCAAGATCGGCGGAGGCCCCCGGCGGCCCGGCCCCGGCAGCCCGCTTGATCACACCACGTAATGAGTCACAATAAAGAAAGCACCACGGAGGCAATGGGAAACAAAAAATGATGACAAGAGAAAAGCTCACCTTCTTGGCGAGATTGGCTCGCAAGGTCCAGTACCCCCGCCCGCCCTCGTACCAAAAAAGCGCTTGATAAAGGCCGTGGCGAAACGCCGCCTCTTGATCCTCCGTCGAGGCCTTGACCGCTTCGGCCGGGAAGGGCGGGCTCCGGATCTTCGAGAGCGGGGCTCGGTGCTCACACCGCAGCCCCTCGGGGGCACCATCGAAGGCAAATGCCGCCGTGCTCGCCCCAAAGTCCGCGAGCTCACCATCACCTTCTTGAGCTCCGCGAACTCGTGCCGCATCCGGAGCACCGACGAAGCGCAAGCGACATCGAGCCCCGGAAGGGCCACCGAGGGAGCCGCACCCGCCCCTTCAAGAACTCATCCAGCGCCGCCTTAAAGGCCTCCGCCTCCGCATACCGGGACAGCTCCGGCTCATTTTAGCTTCACAAGCGGCAACAACCTCCCGTCTTCCGGGCGTCACGGGCCTCTGCGCGCCTCCCTGGCGGCCGTTCGTTCTCCCGGCGGAGGACCTTCGCCCGCCTTGAGATCCTCCACCTCCTTCCGAAGCCGCTCAAGCTCATCGGCGCTCCCCTTGAGCTTCCGGACCTCCGCCCGACTCTCCTTGAGGTCGTCGGAGGCCTTCCAAAAGGTGTCTGGTGCTCCACGGCGTCCCGGCCCTCACGTATGGCCGCGCCCTTCCTGCAACACAAGGAGCTCCGCCACCTTCACCTTGATGTCTTCGTGAATATCGCGGAGTGGGCGATCGCCACCTCCACCTCCGCCTCGGCGGCGCCCGGTCCGAACACCCGGCCAACCATCCTCTGCTCCACCTCGGGTTTGCGGAAGGGGTGTCTCGAAGTCGATGCCAGTATGCGGCTCCACATCGGCGTCATCGATGCCGATGGACTCCGCAACGCACGGCGGGGCCGAAGGGCCCCCGCCCCCACAAAGATTTGCCGCTCCCCCCGAAGTCTCAGAGGCTCGTCCCGTAATGACGCCCTCGGCCCACACATGGCACCGGCGATAAGGGGCGGGGCTGCCGTGTGCTCATCGTGGCGCACCAACAGCGCCACCCTCCCGCGTCCTCGCCGCCGCCGCCGTCGCTGCCCTCACCCTCATCGGAGGTCGTCGTCGCTCCGCCGCCTCCTCGGAAGTCGAGCCGTCCTTGGATGACTCCTCGGCCCCTCGTCCATCGCCGCCGCCACCACCTCGTCCTCCGCCTCTTCATCCTCGTCGTCAGAAATCATAAAGCAATCCGGATCGGCGGTCCGGGCTCCGCCGGCGCCCGCCCGAAGAGCTCGCCTACTCGGACGACGCCGCGGGGCGGTTGCCGGCGCCCCCCTCTTAGCGGGGGCTCGAACGCCCACCCGCTTGCCATCCTTGCGGACCCCCTCTTCCGCTTCCCGGCGTCCATCTCGTCGGCGTCGGCCTCCGACGGCGATCAACGTGCGTGGCGCCCAACGGTCGTACACCCGGTTAGCGCGGTGCCGCTCGCTAAACGCGCCCGGATCTTCGGATCTCGGACTCTCCAACTAGCCGTCGGGACCTCGGCCGCGGAGCAGCCTCCGCCATGGCGAGTCGGCCAAACTTCGTCATTGTCTTCACTGCCGCCTCCGCCCGACTCACGCCACGCCTCCACCAGGTCAAGTCCAAGGCCTTCAGGCCCCCCAATCGGCGTAAATGTCGGACTCCCGGACCCCGACGAAGGACTTGCCCCGCCACAAAGGCGGGCGTTGGCTCCGGCGAACTCCTCCACCAGGTCTTCGGCCTCGGGGAGTCTCATTATCGCGCGCCATCGAAGTCGGGCGGGCAAGCGGGAAACGGACAACGCAAGGAAGGCTAGGGGAGAGGACCTCCGCTAGGCGACTCGCGGAGCCTAAGCAGCAAAGCAATGAAAGCAGGGAGCGCAAAAGGCGGAAAGGCGAAGCGAAAGCGCGAAAGCGAGAGGGAAGCACAAAACCTAACCCCCACCAACCCCACTTATTTATAGGCCCGGGATCGGGGAGGAGGAGGGTCGCGCCGCGGGCGCATCCACGAACCACCACCAAGCCGCGACCGGATCCCAACATCACGCCACGCCCTTCGATCCTCGGCGCCAGAAAAAAACGGCATCCGTGCGCCTCAAACAAACACAACCCAACCCCGATCCACGCCGCCATCAAATTAGCCAACCACGTCCAACCAGACACACGTAGACCCTAATGTCCGCGGTAGGCGCAAGGCGAGGCCCACCTCCGCGAGCCCACGAGCAGCCGGGGCCCGGGCAAGGGCCCATGGGGCGCCCGGCCCGGACCACCCGCATGGGACCCTCCTGAAAGGACGATTTCACGCCTGGCCCCCCCGGAGGGAACCCGGACCTTCGAGGGGCTACCGTTGGGGAGGGCAACCCTAGCCGCCCCCAGCAGCTCCATGAGCCTCTCACCCGGGAGGCCAAGAACTAACCCCGGGTCAAGTAAAAGTGTGAAGTCCTCCTGGTGGTGCAGCGGAGACCCCCCTTCGCCCGAGCATAAACAGCGAAGCTTCCCCACCAACACAAAGGTCCCTAAAGCCGATTGTCCAAGATAAAGGACGGACGGCTCCAAGAAGGTGAGGCGCGGCAGGCCGAAGGAGCCTCCCGGCGGAGGGGGCCCCTCCGACGGCCGGGGCAAACCCGGCGAAGGACCCCGCGGTCCCGCCACCTCCGCGGACATCCGTAACTGGCGGCCGTGGTGGGAAACCCTACAGCTTCCAGCCAAGGAGAGGCCGCAAGTGTATTCCCCATTCTAGCCTTATGCGAGCGATTACCAGCCTGCCCCCTGTAGGGGCCCACTTGTAAGCGTGTGTTCCTCCACCTACCGTGTACCAGGTTGTAAATCAGCCCCTCTGACCCCGGGTATTTCCTATAAATACCCGGGTACGGGCTCACGAAGATGGATGGTTTTTTGGCCAATTTAAGCGCCATTTACTCCTTTGTTAGATCAGCGTCATACGTCACATCACCCTTCCCCGCGCGGAGGTCTAACCAACCTCCGATCTCCCCGCCCTTCGGCAATATCAGCGAAGGTCGGGCAGACCGGGGGCTGTTTCGTCTTCCCGCTCGTACCCTCGACTCACTCAGTGGGAAGCCCTCGCCCCCTTCCCCCCCCTCCGGAGCGAAGGCTAAGGGGCAGGAGTGATCCCCACACCATGCACCAGATAATGGATCAGACCAACCTCACCGATTTATGGACTCTGAGAGGGGCCTTCTCACCTGCAAAAGCATACAAGATTATGATTGGTCACAGGCAGATACCACAGGCTTTTAAATGGATTTGGAAAAATTGTTGACAACCCAAACATAAAGTGTTTTTTTGGCTCTTATTGAAGGATAGTCTCAGCACAAGAGGTCTCTTAAAAAGAAAACGAATGCAACTGCCCTCTTACACCTGTGTTACCTGTCAATCCAACTCTGAAGGACCACCTCTTCCTCCATTGCCCTTTTGCAACCCAATGCTGGGCACATTTGAGAATTCAGCTCTCAGCCCAGCATGATATTTTTCAAGCTTTCCAGCAAATAATAAGAGCTCAGACCAACACTGATTTCTTCATAGTGCTTGCAATACAAGTCTGTTGGAGCATCCGGACAATCAAGAACGATTTCATCTTCAAGGACATCCCGACAAGTCTTCAGCGAGCCAAAGAAGTCCTAGAAAAAAGAGCTCAGAATTCTTACCCTGAGGGTTAGGACTAGATTTACAGCCGCATTTTATTCATGGATACAAAATCTGCTGTAACTTTCATTTTCCTATTGTCCCTTATTTTTTTTCATTTCTTTCTTTGTTTCCTGAACTTCGTACTGTCTTTGTAATAGACTTTAATACTTATGTTTTTCAATAAATCTCTGTAGGGGCGTCATGCCCCTGCAGTTCCCTTCCAAAAAAAAAAAAAAAAAAAAAAAAAAAAAAGGGTGGCGCCGGGATGGGCTACAATTAAGCTGGAGCGGGCCAAAACCGAGAAGGAAGGAATAGAAAGAAAAGAAACTACTTTGAATTGAATCTTTAGAATTTTGAAGCAAAAATTTAAACGTATTTATTCATTTTTTGAAATAAGGTTTTGGAACTTTATTTCCAAAAAACAGAAGAACACCAATTTGTGGCTTAACCAAGGTTTTTGAATTTCATTTTTCACATGGCCTTTGCAATATTCTCGCTCTGTAAAAACTTTCGTCTGTTGGCAAAATAAAAATCGGAACGGATCATACTCAAGCAGCACACATGATAATTCTGGACTCGGAAGCATCAGTTGCAGTTCGTACATAGTTCCAGTGACAATAGAGAGAACATGTCAGCACGAGCTGGAGGAGCGTTATATAGCTCCAGGTTGCTCCAGGACCAAATTATTGGGATCACTGAGGCGGCTAAGACGCCTTGGCGAGGTCAAAGACAGCGATGAACGGCATGAGGACGGACCCTATCCAGAGCTTGCCGTCCTTCTCCTCCACTTCACTGACAGCTCTCACAACCTCTCCCTTGGTGTCCTCCAAGATGTCGAGCACCTTTCCCTCGGCGCTGTACTTGATGATCACCGCGTGGAGCTTGCCCCCGATATGCATCTGGAGGTGGTACTTGGCGGGGATCGGGAGGCTGAGGAAAAACTTCCTCAGCCTGACATGGCGGCTCGTGAACTCGCCCTTGTCGTTCGTCCTCACATTGTCTGGGAATCCAGGCAAGATAGCGAAAAGATCCACAGTGCCTGCCTTGTCACCTCTCAACCAGTATCTGCTCAACCTGTCTCAGAAGGACACAAATATTGAGTGCCTGATTTCATCGTAAAGCTGAAATAAGAAAGCTTCTAAACCAAATGTAAGAAACACACCTGCCGCGCGGTCCTTCACAGAAAACGAAGAATGAGCCATCCTTGCTCATGGACACACCATTGGGAAATTGGAGGTTGCGATGCAGTACTGTCGCTTCTTTTGTCTGTGGGTCATATTTCAAAAAGTCTCCCAGAGGGATCCCCAGAGAAAACTAACTGCATAAAGTTCCTGAAAATGAATGATTACTGATAAGATATCTAGGTCCTGCATGGTCACTTGGATTTAGCAAACTTGTTTGTGCTGGCATCACGTACAGACCGTCTCTGGTAGTTTGTGCTGGAGTCGGTGAAGTAGACGTTGCCCTCGTCGTCGAGGTCGAGGTCATTGGTGAAGTTGAGGCGCACGCCCTCGGCCTCCGTTGCGAGCGGCGTGGCCACTCCGCCCTCGGGGCCGACCTTGAGCAAGCCGAAGTAGGCGTCGGCGATGTACAGGTCCCCGGTCTTCTTATGGAAGCGGAGCCCGAGCGGGCGTCCGCAGATGTGCTCGTTCGGGAGGTACTCCAGCGGCGAGGCCTTGGGCCCGCCGCAGAGCTCCTGCGTCCAGCGAGGGGAGGCCGTCGCGAACGTGACCCACCGGCCGCCGTCCCAGAAGACGACCCGGCCGTCGGCGACGCCCGTGTACGGCCCGCGGCCCTGCGGGTCGAAGGTGACGCTCTCAGGCCCCTGCACCTCGCCGCGGAAACGCACCTCGGCCCCGCGGAGCCGCTCCCGTTCGTCCGCGTGCGGCGGCATCTCGGCGGGATCGGGGAGGTCGACGTAGTGCGCCTCGAACCCCGGGAAGTCCACCATGCTGCCCGTCCGCAGCGGGTCCGTGGCGCAGAATGCCGCCAGCGCAGCCACCAGCAGCGCCGCGGCCATCACCCACGGCGACGCCATCGCCGCTAGTGCGCTAGCTCGGCTCTCACCCACTCCACTCTGCACCCGTTTCCCTCTCCTCGCTCTAGCGGGCCGGGGCTTCGCTACCTGATCATCACTTCGTCGCACCGCGGCTGCCGGGGCTTTATACCCCGATGGCGAATATACAAATATATATATCGCGCTACCGGATACATATACAAATACATACAAATATATGGTCTTAGTTACTGATACAAATACAAATAATGAGTATCGAATACGGTGTGAATCAGATTAATACAAATGTATATTCAGGTACTGAGTAAAAAGCAACACGTATATATTTTTTACACTGTTTAGTATTATATATACGGAGGCAGTAGAGCTACACTTTATATTTTACACATTTTTATATTATGAAAAACCATTAGTAAGCCTAAACCAAGTTGTACTAAGAGCTTAGTCATACATGCACCGAAAAAATAAAAATTTTGCAACTGAATAAGCACGTGACATTAATAATAGCCTACCACAAAATTTTTTATAGCAATTGAAGCAACATAACTCTAGATATCGGGGTTATTAAAAGTCCCTCACCCTTCCTCGCACGACGAGAATTTGGAGCATCGGTGGCTCCTCGTTGTGGTGACACGCGTTCTTGTCTGATTTGCGTAAAAGCCCTTTATATGTTATGAAATCAACTCTCTGTCCACCTTGTCCCCTGTAAGGCTTAAACCCTAATCTGTCCACTCTCATGTAAATGTTGTTTCGACCGAAGAGTCTAGAAATTCCTTTAAAATTTTGCAGCACCCCCCCCCCCGCCCCCCCGCAATGGCGTGCCCCGCGCAAGTTCCCAAACCTAGGACAATGGCTCGTCTCATCTCACTCTCCTCTTTACCCCCCGGCGCCGCCACGCCACTGTTTAAACTGCGCGCGGCTCCGTCGTTATCGCCGCCGCCACCACCACACCACCACTGAGCTATCGCCGCCCCGACCTCTGTGGCACGGGAGAAAAGATAGAGCCATGCGAGATTCGTCGTGCGCAAATCAAGAGAACCTACTCGACCTACGGCGGCCATGGTCGACCGGAGGAGGAAGCGATAACCCCTCCCTGTCCTCTCCTTCCCCGCTGCCTCCATACCGGTAGGAGCGCCATTGCTCGAGCACGGGAAGGCGTGCGACCCTTTGCGATGTGGGGGATTGACTGGAGCCCACACGAGATCCAAAGAACATGCGGATCAGACGGACCTCGCCAAGCCCCACAGCGGCCATGGTCGGCGGAGGACCCTCGTCATCGTCCACCTTGCCTGCCTCGTAGAGGCTCAAGGTGAGTAATGTTGGGGATTTCAGTCTTGGTTTGGTTATAGGTTTGGTGGGGCTTTGTTTTCATCCTTTTGGACTCGGGATCTTGAGGGTTTTGATGTTTTTGGTGCAGAAAAAAGAGAGGATGATCCCGCGTTCTCCTATAGGACACAGATGATTAGTCCTCCAAGACACCAAGCCCCATCCTGATCCCGCGTTCTCCTGAATCGACTGCCCAAATTCCAAATCTTGGATGACCATATGAACAGGCTAAGGACAATTGTAGGGCCACTGATAAATTCCTGAGCCACTGTTGTCTATGACCAGGTCCTTGTTGCCATCAAATTGGAGACGCTTGTGGCACAATGTGCAGCCAGTTCATCTACGAAAGAGCAGAGGTACAAAACAGAAATTTTTTCATCGTTTTGGTTTTGGGATTGTTCCCTAACAGTATTGCTTAATTTTTTTTTTCCATTATCTTGGTTTTGGGATTGTTCCCCAACAGTATTGCTTCAACATGTCAGAGATTTTGTGACTGGATGCGTTTAGATTTATCACTGTATGTCTGGTCTAATTACTAATTAGCTTGTTGTGCATTAGTAATTGAGTAGTGAATCTTTGCTTCTTATTTTATGCCCTATATAAATGTTCAACGAAATGACATATCTATTTTTATGAGCTCATATCATGATTATCAATGATCTTTTTGGTGTATAACAAAATCTATAACCTTTTCACACCCGGTGAAATGAATCATCTGCTGGAATATTTAAATAATGAACAGATATATGTCGGTACATACATTTTTATGCAATATTTCCATATATATGATAATAAATAGCAGGACCGAGTTGCTGCACGCTGGATTGTCCATGTACTTTGTTATTTTCTGAATCAATTTCATCTTTCACAGTTCAGACTGAAGCAGAAACAATTTATTCATGTTGATTAATTTTAAATCTGGTGGTCTGGAATTCAGGTGATAATTGGCCTTGTTTCACTCGATTTATTCTAGCAGCTAGATCCGGGTGATTTTATCTCCTCTGTCACCCGGGAGATGGGGGCTCCAAATCACCCGGGTTTTGCATAGACAGATCCATTTTAATATATGCATGCCAATTATGTGAAGAAAAGTCGTTGCACCATACGGATTACCTACTTGATTCGGACTTTTCCAGGTTGCTACAGTCGTTTATTCAAGAAAAGGTTGCTACAGTCATCATTTATGGAGTTTGTCTCCTGTTTATCTCTATCTCCATCCATCATAATCCACTTAATATAGAGCTCTCTCTACACCATGTGCCTCAAATTAACCAGCGAGTACGTACTATATATTGTGACTAACATAAAAAAATACTCCCTCCATCATCCCTAAATAATTGTCGTTTGCACTTCCTGAGAAATACCTTTAACTAAATATATATTCTTAAAATAATATTAATATTAATTGCTATATAATTAGTACCATTGGAAAAGATCTTTGAATCTTTTTGTTTATAAATTTATTTAGAGATACAACTGTTGCTTGTGTTTTCTACAAATTGAGTCAAATTTGTGGCACACACCAACAACGGCAATTATTTAGGGACGGACGGAGTAGAGGTCAAGTGTTAATCAATAAATAAAACTAAAAGCATACCCCAAGCGTTGTTGTAGATTTTATTTTAAATAAAATAGTTACATGCATGAGTTACATGACCTACATGATCTTGCAATCGATTCTTCTCAAAATTAGGCATGTCAATGAAGAAAGTCAACAAAAAACTAAATGTATTAGATCAAACTATAAGATGATGGAACGGCAACTCAAACACACACTACAAATGGTTTCCTAAAATAATAATAAACAAATCTAGCCAAAAAAGTAGCAAAATAAGTTTTTAATCAGAGGAGGCCCTACGAGGCAGCTGCAAAATTACTCGTCACAAGTCCTGTGATAGTCCATGTGTCACTATTTCAGTAGCAACATGTAGTGTGGCTGCTATCAAATTGGAAACAAAGATAAAATACGCAAGTACTAGCTAGCCAACAGGACCCCTTGAATGACTTTGCAAGAACTGGCTAGTAAATTTGAATTATAACTTTTAGAGATCTAAGACGTTTGTTTTTCCATTTCTCAATCTAAGTCGTTTGAAAAATTCAAATTTTATTGTGTACACCTGTTTTTAGAGACAGCTCTAAATCCAAGTGCCTAGCAGCTAGCCTACGTTGGCATGCTAAGCAGTCATCAGCTGACAACCGCAGCAATTCAGAGGTGCTCCCGATGCAAATTGTTTCCAAAAATAACAAAAAAATCAAGCTAAAAGTAATCAATGTTTTTTAATCTTGATAGGAACTACAAGGTAGCCAGATGATTACGCGTCACAAGTCATAGGTGAGATCCATACCCGTGTGTCACTATTGTTGTAGTAGCATGCATGTAGTGTGGCTGCTACGAAATTGCAAAAAAAAACAACACGTGCAAGAATAGGACACTTGGTCCCCTTTGAATGACCTTGACACTTTGTATGCCCGGCGCTTGACCATATCATGTTGTAATCCTAATCGCAGTCAAGGCTGCTATGAAATTGCAAAGAAAACAACATGTGCAAGAATAGCACACTTGGTCCCCTTTGAATGACCTTGACACTTTGTATGCCGAGCACTTGACCATATCATGTTGTAATCCTAATCGCAGTCAAATAGTCAATTATAAGGAGATCGTGTTTGTAGGTGTAGCATATTCTAGTGGTTTAAAAAGGTCACGACCGCTACTACAACCATAATTTATATAGAGGCGGCTAGGCTAGCCTCCTCTAGTCTTCACTGCTAGAAATCATCAATGTACTTACAAATAAAATATTTATATGTGGCTCGCAATAATAACTGTTCTATACATTGTTCATGGGAATAAATAATAATAATAATAATAATAATGTTTACCATTTTGTAGATGTGGCTGCACAACAGACACTCCTACCAATTAATCTTTAGAGACCGCTATAAATCTAGACGACTCTACAAATTGTTTACAAGAAAAAAATAAAATAAAAAATTAGTAATTCTATACTGGCGGACGTCCGGCCGCGTGGTTTTTTTTCTGTCGGACGACGTGGCTCATGGTCATCCACTTGCTTTGGCGTGACTGACTGTGCCTCATCGTCACCCAACCACCCACTTCCCTTACGCACTTAGCCTGTTCGCCCCGCTTCTCAACTCGCTGGCCGACGCTTCCACCACAACGAGCTTCTCGCGGCGTCGCGCCCTCGCTCAGATGCTCGCCGGTGGCCCTTCTCGAGCCGCTCGTCGGCGCCATCCTGCCTACACGTACCATGCTTATCACCATGATAAGTCTCTCACGGCGATGATCCTCGCTAAAGATGCTCGCCAACGGCCCCTCTCGAGCCGCTCATTGGCACCATCCCGCATGTACGGGCGCCTCCTATTGTGGCGGCGTAGGAGGGTCGACCCGCTCCCCTCCTCGTCCTCCCTCCTCCGGATATGAGCTCTCCTTCATCCCCTCATCCTCTTGCAGATCTGAGCTCCCCTTCTCCACCTCCTCCTTCCTCAAGATCTAAAAGCGAAGCAACAATGTCAAGGGTTTTTGGTAAGCTGTCATGGGTCAGATCTAGTTGTTGTTGGAATGGTATTTTTGAATGCTGCAACAAATGGTTTTTGATTGATGCAATGGTTCTTTTTTTTTTTTTGATGTTACAAAAATGTTTTTTTTTCAGTTGTTTCAGTAGTAGTTCTTGAGATGTTGCATTAGTTGTGACATTATTTTTTTTTTGTTGTTTACCATTCATTTATATTCGTTTGTTACATCATGTGTTCATTTGATGTGGCAAATAGCTTTTATGGTCTTGCAACATCTTTTCTCAATGCTGTCGTGGATGTTTCCAATGTTTCAATAGTTTTTTTTTTTTTTTCATGTTGCAATTCATATATTTTTCATTTCTTTCATCGGATTTTTTCATGTTGTAATACCCTTCTTGTTTCGTTGCTTGCAGGCCGGTGGGTTGTGGGCGGAGGTGCTGGGGTCTAGAGAGAGTGGGGGTGGGATGGATCTGTGTGCATGGGGGCAGGGATGGGGGTGGGGCCAGGTTATTTTTGCGCTGGGAGTGGTATCATGTTTTCTACTCCATCCTATGTGCCAAGGCTGGGAGCGGGTCCTTTCAAGTGAGGAGTGGCGTCGAATTTTTTTTGCTCCCTCCTCCGTGTTAGTCTGAAAGAGAGGGGCGTCCAATAGGACTCAATCCCATCACACGCTCTAGCACAAGCTTCTCCCCTAAAAAAATAAAAGCCAAAGATTTGCAAAATAATTTCTATATTCCGGAGATCCCCTACCAGGTAGCCACATAATTGTGTAGTGTGGCTCCTACGAATTGTAAAGAAAATATCACATGCAAGAACTGGCTAGTAGATCCCCGACCCCACCACTTTCTAACCCGACCCGTCAACTTGATATGGATATCTCCACTACATCTGAATCGCCAGTCTCTCTCTCACCCTCATGATCTGTCACTCTCATCACTCCCTTCTCACTCTCTAGGAAGAAGAAACAATGAATAAGGAAAATGAGAACAAAAAGAGGAGAAGAAATGTAGAAGAAGAATGCAAGACGAAGTAGATCCAATGTATGGAAGTATAGCCCACGTGCTGATTAATAAATAAACATATAGAAGCATAGCCCACGTGTCGCTATAGATCTACAACTCTTATAAAAATAAACCCCACTAAATGATATCCCTCTACATGCAAGGTGTCCGCATTATTCCCCACTAAGTGAACCCACTAGTCTCTCTATATTTTCAAGCAAAGTGTCCACATCATTACCCACTAAATCCATGTCATCACTTATTAATTACAAAAAATGTCCATGGCATCTCTACCATGTGAAATAATTTAAATCTTGGGTATATATATAGTTAAAGTTATTTCTTGGGAAGTGAGAACGATAATTATTCTGAACGGAGGCAGTAGTATACTATGCATATTCATTTTCCTTACCAAAATCCTAGGTATTCCATGGTGTAAAAGGGGAATACGCCTGACGCCGCTCATGAATATACTTTCTTGATCATAGTCATAGAAGTCAATTTTGTAACACAGTGTTAAATTGTAGAGGCCGCCAACAATAACATCACCCTCTACTCTAATAATCAATAGCTAGAGGAGTACTCCCTCCATATCACAGTCAGATGATGTTTATGACAAGGTTTTGGTCAAAAAAATTAAAGTTGCGCTTCAGAGGCCGTATCGTTGTCATGAACATCATCCAATTGTGATATGGAGGAAGTATGTAAATCAAGCCGCCACTGCAAATGGTTTCCTAAGATAATAAAAAAAAAAAATCTAGCCAAAAAGTAGCAAAATAAGTTTTTAACCACGTGTCACGATTTCAGTAGCAACATGTAGTGTGGCTGCTATCAAATTGGAAACAAACATAAAATACGCAACTAGCCAATAGGTCCCCGTTGAAGGACTTTATAATTTTTTATGTCGATCATTTGACAGATACATCACATCATATAGTCATAATCACGGTCAGAATAATCAATTTTAACAACACGGTGTTATTAGGATGTAGTACCTACTAGCCATAATTTATAGAGGCGGCTAGGTGGCTGGGCTCAACCACTTCTCCACTCAATTAGTCTCTACAAACAAGGTTTTCTAGAAGGGACCCAACAATATTGCCGTCTCTATACATCGTTTTCCAAAAAATATATAAAAATAAAAATGTACCAAAAAAATAGCAACATTATTTTCTTCACGTACCAAGCCGTCACAGGATCGTGCACAAGTCACATGATTGTCCATGAGCCCTACTAAACAAATCCAAATAAAAATGTTTTTAGCTATAAACTTCTTGGTAACATTGACTACCAAAACTTTGGTTTTGGCCGTGTCTCCTTCTGATGTCAGTGGAATTATAAAATTGAATTACAAAAAAAAATCAAATATACTTTTCCTTGACAAATGTTAAATAAGAGATATAAAACTAAAAAGTTTTATAACTCTTTGGATCTCAGACGTTTGTTTTTTTTATTTCTCAATCCAAATCGTTTGAAAAATTCAAATTTTATTGTGTACAGCTGTTTTTAGAGACAGCTCTAAATCCATGTCAATAGTTTTTTTCATGTTGCAATTCATATATTTTTCATTTGTTTCATCGGATTTTTTCTGATGCGGTGGGCTACGGGCGGAGGAGCTGGGGTCCAGAGAGAATGGGGCGGGATGGATCCGTGTGCATGGGGCAGGGATGGGGGCGGGGCCAGCTTCATTTGCGCTGGGAGTGGTCTCTTTTTCTACTCCATCCTCCGTGTCGGGGCTGGGAGCGGGTCCTTTCACACGAGGAGCGGGTTCTTTTTTCTGATGTTACAAAAATATTCTTTCGATGTTTTAGTAGTAGTTCTTGAGATGCTGCACTAGTTGTGACATTATTTTTTGTTGTTTACCGTTCATTTATATTCGTTTGTTACATCATATGTTCATTTGATGAGGCAAATAGCTTCTATGGTCTTGCAAAATTTTTTTCTCGATGTTGTCCTGGATGTTTCCAATGTTTCAATATTTTTTCATGTTGCAATTCATATATTTTTCATTTGTTTCATTGGAATTTCTTCTGTTGCAATACCCTTCTTGTTTCGTTGCTTGCAGGCTGGTGGGCTGTGGGCGGAGGTGCTGGGGTCTAAAGAGAGTGGGGGCGGGATGGATCCGTGTGCATGGGGGCAGGGATGGGGGTGGGGGCCAGGTTATTTTGCGCAGGGAGTGGTATCATGTTTTTACTCCATCCTATGTGTCAAGGCTGGGAGCGGGTGCTTTCGCGCGAGGAGTGGCGTTGATTTTTTTGCTCCCTCCTCCGTGTTAGGCTGAAAGAGAGGGGCGTCCAATAGGACTCAATCCCATCACGCGCTGTAGCACAAGCTTCTCCCGTAAAAAATAAAGCCAAAGATTTGCAAAATAATTTTTATATTCCAGAGATCCCCTACCAGGTAGCCACATAATTGTGTAGTGTGGCTGCTACAAAATTGTAAAGAAAAATATCACATGCAAGAACTGGCTAATACATCCCCAACCCCACCACTTTCTAACCCCACCCGTCAACTTGATATGGATATCTCCACTACATCTGGACCACCAGTCTCTCTCGCACTCATGATCTGTCACTCTCATCACTCCCCTATCACTCTCTAGGAAGAAGAAACAAAGAATAAGGAATATGAGAAAAAAAAAAAGAGGAGAAGAAATGTAGAAGAAGAATGCAGGACGAAGTAGATCCAATGTATGGAAGTATAGCCCACGTGCTGATCAATAAATAAACATATAGAAGCATAGCCCACGTGTCGCTACAGATCTATAACTCTTATAAAAAAATAAACCCTACTAAATGATATCCCTCTACATGCATGGTGTCCGCATTATTCCCCACTAAGTGAACCTACTAGATGCTCTATGTTTTCAAGCAAAGTGTCCACATCATTACCCACTAAATCCATGTCATCACTTATTAATTACAAAAAATGTCCATGTCATCTCTACCATGTGAAATAATTTAAATATTGGGTATATATATAGTTAAAGTTATTTTTCTTGAGTTTGAGAATGACAATTATTCTCGAACGGAGGCAGTAGTATACTATGCATATTCATTTTCCTTACCAAAATCTTGGGTATTCCATTGTGTAAAAGGAGAACACCCCTGATGCCGCTCATGACTATACTTTCTTGATCATAGTCATAGTAGTCAATTTCTGTAACACAGTGTTAAATTGTAGAGGCGGCCAACAATAACATCACCCTCTACTCTAATAATCAATAGCCGAGGAGTACTCCCTCCATATCACAGTCAGATGATGTATATGACAAGGTTTTGGTCAAAAATTGGAAATATAAATCATGAATAACTTTTAATTCATTGTGCTTGCAAATGTGAAAATCATATCAATACATTTGTCTTGAAAATTACTTTAAAATATACATATATAATTTTCATAAATATTTTTATAGAAAAGAGAATTTAAAGTTGCGCTTCAGAGGCCGTATCGCTGTCCTGAACATCATCCAATTGTGATATGGAGGAAGTATGTAAATCGAGCCGCCATTGGAAATGGTTTCCTAAGATAATAAAAATTCTAGCCAAAAAGTAGCAAAATAAGTTTTTAACCACGTGACACTATTTCAGTAGCAACATGTAGTGTGGCTGCTATCAAATTGGAAACAAACATAAAATAAGCAACTAGACAATAGGTCCCCTCGAACGACTTTATAATTTTTTATGATGAGCGTTTGACAGATACATCACTTCAGATAGTCCTAATCATGATCATAATAATCAATTTTAACAACATGGTGTTATTAGTAGGTAGTACCTACTAGCCATAATTTATAGAGGCGGCTATAGATGCTCTGTACAAGTGTGTCGAGACCGGCTAGATTGGGCCAGAATCGACACGCGATCGCCGACCGTTGGGGCGGTGAAGGTGGCGTGGGGAGCTGCACGTTCCGGCGATGGCGACGACCGGGCGGCGACACGGCGATGGCGAGGAGCGGGGCGCCGTGGGCGGAGGGGACGGCACGCGGCGGGCGGTGGCGGGGGGCTAGGCAGCGGTGGCGCTGGCGGGCGGCGGGTGCGGCGGTGCACGGGGGAGGTGGCGGTGGTGAGAGCTGGAGGCGAGATAGATAGGACCTATTTTTATTGCTTGCTTATCCCCAAAGAGATTACATGCCTCTGCTTATATAGCCCGGCTAGTGGGACTTGTAATCTAAGCAATCTCTCTATAAGGTTTCCTTATATGATTGGAATACCTTTTACAAGCAATATTAATTATTTCCTAATAAGGTCTTCGATAGATTGAAATATTCCCCTTTACACACCAAAAAGCCTAAGAGAATCCTAACTTGTTGAAGACGAAGCAGTAGTCGGACGCGGAGGGAGAGGGGTGGCGGCGGCGGCGGGGCGCCCGGCTCCCCTGCCACCAGCGCCAGGCCCGCTTGTGGGCGGTCGCGATCGATTCAGGCCCTTTTAGCCCGTTGCGGGCTGGCCCAATCCTAGTTCATGATAAGGTAGCTGGGCTCAAGCACTTCTCCACTCTTTCACCTCTGGAAATTTGCAAATTATAGAGGCAGCTGCCAACTTGTCCCTACAAACAAGGTTTTCTAGAAGGGACCCAACAATATTACCGCCACTATACATCGTTTTTCCAAAAAAATAGTTAAAATAAAAATACACCAAAAACTTCCAAAATTATTTTCGTTACCTACCAAGCCAGTAACATGATCATGCACAAGTCACATGATAGTCCATGAGCCCTACTAAACAAATCCAAATAACAATGTTTTTAGCTATAGACTTGTTGGTAATATTGAGTAACAATACTTTGGATTTGACCGTGTCTCTCCATCTGATGTCACTGGAAATTTTAAACTTGAATTATAAAAACATTCAAATATACTTTTCCTTGACAAATGTTAAATAAAAAATATACAACTTAAAAGTTTTATAACTGTTTGAAATCTAAGACGTTTGGTTTTCCATTTCTCAATCTAGGTCGTTTGAAAAATTCAAATTTTATTGTGTACACCTGCTTTTAGAGACGACTCTAAATCCAAGTGCCTAACAGCTAGCCTACATTGGCATGCTAAGCAGTCATCACACAGCCGCAGCAATTCAGAGGTGCTCCCAATGCAAATTGTTTCCAGAAATAATAAAAAAATCGATCTCAAAATAATAAATGTTTTTTAATCTTGATAGGAACTATCAGGTAGCCAGACGATTACACGTCACAAGTCATATGTGAGACTCAGACCCGTGTCACTATTGTTGTAGTGGCATGCATGTAGTGTGGCTGCTATGAAATTGCAAAAAAAAACAACACGCAAGAATAAGACACTTGGTCCCTTTTGAACGACCTTGACACTTTGAATGCCGAGCACTTGACCATATCATGTTAAATCCTAATCGCAGTCAAATAGTCAATTATAAAGAGATCGTGTTTGTAGGTGTAGCATATTCTAGTGGTTTAAAATGTCACGACCGCTACTACAACCATAATTCATATAGAGGCGGCTAGGTAGCCTCCTCTAGTCTTCACTGCTAGAAATTATCAATTTATAGAAGATACTACTACTCTACAGTACTTACAAATAAAATATTTATATGTGGCTCGTAATAATAACTGTTCTATACATTGTTCGTAGGAATAAAAAATAATAATATTTACTATTTGTAGAGGTGGCTGCACAACAGACACTCCTACCAATTAATCTTTAGAGACCGCTATAAATCTAGACAACTCTACAAATTGTGTACCAGAAAAAAAATAAAATAAAAAATTAGTAATTTTGTATTGCGGACGTCCGGCAGTGGTTTTTTTTCTATCGACGGATGTGGCTCATGGTCATCCACTCGCTTTTGCATGACTGATTGTGCCTCATCGTCATCCAACCGCCCACTTCCCTTACGCACTCTAGCCTGTTTGCCCCGCTTCGCAACTCGTTGGCCGGCGCTTCCATCACAACGAGCTTCTCGCGGCGTCACGCCCTAGCTCGGACTACTGCGCCCGCGGCCCTTTCTCGAGCTGCTCGCCCCGCACCATCCCGCCTATCGTGCCTTGCTTGCCACCATGATAAGTCGCTCACGGTGACGATCCCGCGCTCAAGCTGCTGCGCCAACGGCCCCTCCCACGCCGCTCATTGGCACCATCCCACCTGTATGGGCGCCTCCTATTGTGGCGACATAGGAGGGTCGACCCGCTCCCCCTCCTCCTCCTCTCTCCTCCGGATATGAGCTCTCCTTCATCCCCTCATCCTCTTGGAGTTATGAGCTCCCCTTCTCCACCTCCTCCTTCCTCTGGATCTAAGGGAAGCAAAGGTGTCAAGGGTTTTGGTAAGGTCAGATCCGGTTGTTGTTGGAATGGGATGTTTTGAATGTTGTAATGAATGATTTTTTATTGATGCAATGGTTCTTTTTAATGTTACAAAAAATGTTTTGTTTGATGTTTCAGTAGTAGTTCTTGAGATGCTGCACCCGTCAACTCAATATGGATATCCCCACCACTCTCTAGCCTCACCCGTCAACTCGATATGGATATCTCCACTACATCCGAACCACCGGTCTCTCTCGCCCTCATGAACTCTCACTCTCATCACTCCCCTCTCACTCTCTAGGAAGGGGAAGCAAATAATAAGGAAGATGAGAACAAAAGAGGAGAAGAAATGTAGAAGAAGAATGCAAGACGAAGTAGATCCAACATATGGAAGTACTTGGTTCAACGACACTACATGCCGAGCACATGACCAGTGTATTAGACAATATATAGTCCCCATCGCAGCCACAATACTCAAATTTTGTAACATGAAGTTAACACGTAGCACCTTCAACCCCTCCTAATGGTGACATCCAATACTACAACCACAATTATAGAGGAAGTTGTTGTTGTGAAATTGTTGGCATTTCTTAACGCAATCAAAGGAAACAGTATAAAACCCATCCCCAATAAGAGCGTCAAAATGCGCCACCGACATTCCCAAGTAAACCACCATGTCGGTGATCCGAAATGGAACTGTCCAACGGATAGATCTTGCCATCTTAGATATTCATCCGCGCAGTTTACGCGGATCTATCATTGTAGCATTTCACCCTAAGTATTCGTGGTATCGTTATTTATATTTTCCCAAAGGAAGGCATGTGATTAATAAATTAGCATGGCATCTGAATAGAGGAACATGTGTTTGCTTAGACCAAAATATTCATAACAGGGTAAGCAATAATGGTTCATGGATAGTGTGACACACACTTAAGAATCCACCAAAGAAAAGGATAAAGAAAATAGATAAAGAATAAATGAATAAATGAATAACCTAATGGAGTAGTTCTAATGTATCTAGTCATGGCCATACAAATGAATAGTTAGGATCATATGCAAACCGATTTAATCGTGGTTAGGTCTAGGATAACGAGGGGAGACTCCCGGGTGCCATACGGCCCAATAGAAGCATTTACGAACTCCTACAAAGACAAAGCGTGGGGGGGATTTCAAGGGACGGTCAAGGCTTGTCATGACCAAGCCGCCTACCCCCTCAACCGTGGCATGCACTCATATTCACAGGTGTCGTAATACCCGGCACCATGCCCGCATATTAGAGCACTACTCTTGTCCCCCCAGATCCCCACTTTCGTCGAATGGACGGACTAGAACAAGAGCAAACCCAAGGAACAACGAACCGTTATCCCACCTCTAATCAAGTTAGGCATATGATGATCGATGATGAACTATAATGAACATGTTAAGATTATGATATGTAAACTATATGCTAGTTCATATACCAACACAAGAACATGAACAAAACTATACTCTAGTTCATAAGTTAGGCCAAGAACATAAATATAAGACTTGCAAATAGAAGAATGCTCCATAGAGTAGATGTATTACCAAAGCACTTTTCTTCTAGGAGACAAGCCCTCCTTGTAGCTCTTCTACTCCAAGTGTTAACTAGGAAAGAATAAAGAAGAAAGAAGAAGAAGAAAGAGGAAGTAGAAGAAGAGAGAGAGGTAGAGGTGGTAGAGAGAGAGATTGCTGGTTTGCTTTGGACTCCAAGTGGTGTGTGTTGAGAGAGGGAGAGAGGGGGCCTACTTATACACTTGGAGGAGGGGCCTAAGTGCTAATTTACACCAAAACCGACACTGTAAACCTTCCTTGTATGCGCAAAAACCGACCAACGCAGGCGGAAACCCCGCTTGGAAAGTGCACGAACCGCCTCCCCGAGGTCGGGCGAAAACCGCCCTCGGGGAGGGTGCGGCCGCACCTGTGGTGCGCTGTAAGCACCCCCCGGCTCGGCTCTGGCCGCCCTCGGTGGGGGTGTCGTCTTTTCGCCTCGAAAAGTTGTGGGCGGGCCTGTGCTCGCCCGCCGGTTGATGTTTTGGGTCGATTTGCTCTTGGGCTTGGATTTTGCAATAATGCGCTATCCCTAAGGCGTACTTTGGTCGATTTTCCACTTGCTTTTATTATAAATCTGCAAAATAAAATACAAGACACTACAAGTGGAATTTATTAGTGATAAATGTATATGAGTATAAAAAGGTTTAATTTTACTCCCTTTTATGGTAGTAAGTTGACGGGAAAAATATGTCGTTGGTTACCGTCAACAAACTCCCCCAAGCTTACCCTTTGCGCGTCCCTCGAGCAAAAAGAGATAAGTACTTGGTTGTTGATCAGAGTTGCTACTATGCTGATTACGTTTTACAGTGCCGTGGTTATAATAAGAGTTTCTACCAAAGTTTGAATAAAATGGCACATCTTTTTTCCCACCCTTTATTACTTTTCATCGTAGCGGGGCTTTCCAAATTTTCTCAAAGCCTTGGGCGGTTGCCGAGATAGAACGGTTATAACAGAGGTGCTTATCATTCATCCTTTTGATCAACTTTTTATCCGGGATTTTATTTAGATAATATTTATTTCTTTTTCGAGAAAGCCTGGGCTTTATTTATATATATATATTTTTTTGGAGAGGTGGGCTCTGCTTAGCCCTAGGCTTTTGCCTTTTATTTCCTCTCTTTTCTTTTTCTTTCTTTTTTTTTTTTTAGAGATGTGGGCTCTACTCGCCCTCGGACACTTGTCCATTTTTCATCTCATTTTTTTTTTAGCATAGCCCAAAAACATTTCTCTTTTTTTTTTTTTTTTAAAGCATAGATTCCCGGATGTCAAGTTTCTCTTTTGGACGAAGTCATAGCAAATCCATTTGTACCATATCATACTTGGCAACAACCTAGACTAGATAGAGCATATGCAACCCACATGAATCAGGTTTTTTCAGGATAAGTTTTAGAATTAGCCACTAAACCCAAACTTTAGAGAACTTCGAATTATAAACTAGGCACAGGCAAAGCATAAGACAGAGCAACTATTCATCATTTCAACAAGGGACTAAGACTAAACATTTTTATAGCTCATATATATAAGCATTAAGGCACAAAGAAAAGCTACTTATTCTATTTTTGGATTTTTTTTTTAGTTTATTTTTTTTTTTTCGATGCAATGTTGCTGAAATGTAAACATGCTAAAATAAAATAGAATTTTGATGGAATTAAATATGCAATACAATGATACCTGTGGGGGTCCTCCCCCAAGCTATCTGGAGGCCTATAGATCAGGATCGAAGCCTTGGTACCTCCAGAATGCTTCCTCGCGTGCATGGTGAGTAGCCATGTTGGACTCCAATTGGGTCCATCTCTGCTGACTCTGCTGCTCCCAGTTCTGCTGCCACTGTCTGGTATTTTGCACATGGGAATTGAGCGTATGCTCAATGTTCCTAGTGCGGATGTCGAGGTGCCGCATTTGGATCCCGATAGCCTCCACCCCTTGTGGTGGCCGCCCATCCGGACCGGTGGGGGCATATCGTCGGAGCTGTTATCCAAGTCATATCTGTTGGCCCCCCATGCCGCTTTGATCTCCTTCGGCCACTCGATGGTGCCGGGTGAAACCGAGGCGGCTCCCCACCTAGGATCATACCCGGGTATTACCCCCGAGTCCCCATAGGGTGAGGCCATGCCGCCTGGAACACTGGTGTAGGCCGTGGCCGATCTTTGGGCGTGAAGTAGGGCCCGTGGGAGGAGGATCCGACCTCTCGGCCTCCTAATACTTTAGCGTGAAGAACCGATGGGGGTATCTTTCCCGCACAAGCTATCGCCAGCCTTGAGCTCAAATGTTAGTGCACGGCTTTTTATACAACCGTAAGTCCGGGTTAGGTAACCGAACTATAGTTGCATAGCCGGGAAAAAAGATGACCAAGCTCGCCTCCCTGCATGGTAAAACCTTAATTAAGTGCCCCGCACTAGCTGATGAGAATAGAATGTCAATAATCTCACGGGTGTGGAAATGTACTCTATCTCGTTGATTTTCCAAAGCCCCAATCGCAGAAGCGAGGCGTGTGATGAGAGATGTGCGTAACAGAACAACAACTTTTGTGATAATATGTAAAATGTTCCCGCACATCTCTACCACTGGAGCTACCTTAACCTTGTGGACAACAGCATAGAGTAATTTTAATTCAACCTCATTTACCCATCTAACCCCGTGTCTAGGGAACAAAGTCAACGAGATCCAGCGGTGGATAAATCTAAGTGATGGGTGCCGGGATCTCGTGAGTGGCGAGGTTTGAAAGCACCGCCTCATGTGCACCGGATATCTCCTCCCAAAAGTGGTTTTCGACAAAGCCGGGGAGAGCAAAGATCTATATTTATTGCACATCTACAATGAAAACCCCAAGAACGAGCTAGGTCCACCCATGTAACGTGATAAAGTGTACCAAAGAGGCGGAAAGAAATTCCTAGCTGATCCTCTACTAGTGTGCATAAAAACTGAATTGTTAGGAGGCGAGAACCTTCCTCCTCGAGAGGGGGAATGTCCTGCCACCCGACTGCTCTCCAAAGGATAGGGAGTTTATCGTCCATACCCGCTTGTTCGAGGAGGTCGGGGTCGATTCGGGCGTGTGTTGGTGTTGATGTTTCTTAACGCCATTACTAGGAATAGATATTAAACCTATTTCCCGGCAATGGCACCGTAAATGCTTGTTGGCATTTCTTAGCGCAATCACTAAGAATAAATATTATCCTTAATGATAACGTCAAGAGAGCGTCAGTGATAGATAAATTGAATATTGCAAGGGTCAACCCGCAAGCGCACGGATCTATCATCGTAGCATTTCACCCGTGAGTAATCGGGTATCGTTCATTTATATTTTCCCATGGGAAGGCAGGTTTGGATTTAATATGATGATGATAGCCCACAATGTATGTATGGATAGCCACTAATCATGTACAGGGGTAAGTGACAATAATATTGGAGATAGTGGTGACACACACACTTCTTGAGCACTAGAAGGAATAAATAGAAAATAACATTAAAAGGGAAAAATCTATGTTGAGTTGGCTATTCTAATATCGCCAATGCGTCGGACTTATAGTCTACATACGCCATTCATGGTTCATAGCGTAGATGGGCTAAAGTGATGAGGAGATGCCCGCGGGCCGGTATATACCCCGCCGGTTGCACTTGATAAGACTCCAACCCGACACCCGGACGTGGAGGAGTGCAAAGGACTACAGAGTTGTCACACCTCTCGCCGCCTACCTCACTACCGTGGGATGCCGGCATTTCCCGGATGATTCCCTATAGACCTAAGCACCATGCTTACATTTATAGAGAACTACCTAAACCCCCATCGGTACCCCCGACCCTACGGATCGACAGAAAGAGTAAAGGTAAACCCGAAGGTACACTGCACCATCACTCGAACTTAGTTCTACTACGTTCCAAGAATAAAGTATGATTCAATTAGCCTAAAGTTAGTCATGTTAATTATCACATTATACTAACTATACTCTAGTTGGCACAACATGAATATAACATGAGGATAACTATACTCTAGTTCATATGCATTGCGATATAAATAATAGGACCTGAATAAAGGAAAGAACTTCATAGTAAAATTACCAAAAAGATTCTTCCAAGGAGACAAGCCCTCCTTGAAGCTCCGCCTAACTCAAATACTAACACTAAACTAATGAAGGGGAGAGAGTGGTGCTCAAGGTGAGAATGTAACAATGTGATGTGTAGTGTGTTGTTGTGTGTGTTACAAGTGAGGAGTGCCTCTCTTTATATAGTGGAGAGGAAGAGGGAATGGAGGGCTCTCCTTGCTTCATGGTCTTCTTGGCGGGAACGAAAAGTTTGCACTACATGCAACCGCCGCTTGAAGTTCGCTCCAAACCGAAAAGAGAAAGGGCGGGAAGGGAGGCCGAAATATTGCGCCGATCGCCGCAGGGGCCGGCCCCCGGGCTGCGCCTCGGCCCCGGCCTTCTCCCTCGTCGCTAGCGTTTTGTCATCCATATGTTGGGCCTATGGTGGTGCATGGGCCAAATTGTCTGCGCTGGGTTTGGTCCTCTTTGCTCAATCCACTCCTTGGCGTCTTTTATTCAATGCGCTTTCTTATTTATTTGGCGACTTTGTACCTGTTTCCACTTTTATACCCGCAAGACATAATTTCTAGAATACAAGTGGAACTAGGTTAGGAGTAAAGATATATGTAACATAAGTTTGCCCCTTTCTCATGAATTGGATATAAGTTGGCGGTATAATATACTCGATAATGACCGCCAAATGTTGGAACACACGATCCTTGAGTAGGAGATATGCTTGCATCTCCCGTCCTTCCCGGCGGTCGAGGTACGGCGTCGGCCGTTTTCGATTGTCGGGGAGCTTGAGCTTCTTCCTCCCCGACAGTGCGGCATCTTCTTGCATGGGAGAGTCTTCGAGGTTGTCGGGGTTGAGGGCGGAGCTTGTGCTTGTATGTCGTGAGCTCTGTCTTGACGACCGCCTTAACCCGCTGAAGATCCTCCCTTTCTTCATGGCTACTGCAAAAACGATTGAGCGAGACCTCGGGTGTGCAAGGGTTAGTTGAAAGTATGAACTTTCACACCCGCAATCTTGCTCGGCACAATGTTTTTGGTGGAGAAAATGGAGTGTAGAACAAGCGGGAGAGAGTGTGAGAGTGAGAGAGAGTGAAAATGAGGGGTGGGAGCTCTCACACCGGTGCTCGGGCTATTTATAGCCGAGCGCACGGCAAGGGCTGCCTCACACAACGGCTAGAAGCCGTTGGCGGGGGCCCGAACGGCGCCGCCAGGTGCGGCCAAGACCTTGGGGTGCGCACAAGACTCGCCTCGGCCGCTGCCCCAGCTTTTGGCGGTTGTGTCCAACGGTCACGAAAAAGTTCAGTGGGTCAAGTGTCCTCATGCTTTGTTCGGCCGTTTTCTTCCCTTTTTGAATTTCTCCAAAAATTTTCAAATATAAATCTATTTTTAAATAGAAAAATTATTTTAAAAATATTTTTGTATATACTTTTTATGTATAAAATATTTTTCTTTATTTTTCATAAAAGAATTTATTTTATTTATGAAAACTTTTATTTTAGTTTTCCAAAATATTTTGTTAATGAAAATATTTTATGAAATATATATATAAATAAATATATAATTTTTTTTTTTCAAATATACCCCTTTTTTTTTTTTTTTGGATATACCCCATTTTTTTTTTTTTTTTGGATATACCCTATTTTTTTTTTTTTTTTAGATAAGCGTGTTATTTATAGTCACTGTCTAACTTTCCCCTCGCCACCGGGCGGGAGGCACTCGCTCCGGGGTCTCGAGCTAGATCCTTCAACATTCCACACCGGTCTTGATGATGATGATTGCCGGGTGTGTTGTTGCTTGTACCCAATGAATGGGCACTTTACCGCCTTGTCTTTGATATGGAAGACGATGAAACCCTTCCCTAGATCGATGTCGGCCTTTGGCAAAGATAAAGAAATGGTCTCCCCGTAAGGAGAGACACATCTTCCTTTAGGCCCATATCCGTGACCACAAAGTCCGGCAGGGATGTATTCATCTTGGATTTTGATCAACATGTCTTCCAAAGATTCCCTCCGGCCGCCTTTGTTGATTGATCTCGCCATTTGGAGGACGGTTGGCGAGTAAGTGTTCCTCCATGGATTTTGTTGAAGGTGACCTTGGACATCACATTAATATCGGCCCCAAGTCACAAAATGCATTAGCAAAATTGTGGGGGCCAATGGCACAACCGATGATCGGACGCCCGTGATCTCCCTTCTTGGTAATGAATGGCGAGTCCACAGGGATCTTCTTCAGCTCTCCGGGTTGGCTGAGCCTCGAGATATATCATGTTAATCGACTTCGTGTGGGACCTCGGGTTGCCCCCTCGGATCCTTCCCCGAAGTCGTTAACCGGCACTTGAGCAAAGAATCCGAGCCACCGTGTCTCTATCATCTTGTTAAAGCCGAGTTGGTTTTTCACGGCCCGACGCCAACCCTTCAAGCTTGTTATTCACTCCCTCCAAGATCTTGTCTTGGTGGCTCATCTTTTTTGGTGAGATTTTCGTTAATTTTCGCCCGGCCCAAGACAGGTCCTTCAGCTGATGGCCGACCGGGGTTATAGTTGGAGTTGTATCCCCCGGTTTGCCTTGGAATGGTGGCCTGGATCGTTGTTCCAACCCGCTGCGGGTTGGCGGTACCCGTTGCTTGTTGTTGATGAAGGCAGCTCTTCACGGGTCTCGGGGCGCTTATCCCCCCGAGTGGCCAACCTCACCACACGCCTCACGTGTCATGTGAGCGCCACGTGGTGTAGACCGGGCGCCGGCCGGGTAGTAGCATCTGTCTGGCCGCTCCTCCCGCCCTTTTCGCCAGAAGGTCCATTTTTGCGGCAAGCATATCCGCCTCCTTTTACGGTATGCATGCCTTTTGTGTTTTGGCCGGGGGCTCTGTCTTCGCCCCAGCTCGATTTGCCACCATTTTATCAATCGTGGCCGTTGCCCGATCGATGGTGAGCGATAGAAATGCGCCACCGCCAGCCGGCGTCGAGGTGCCCCTTCGATATGGCCGTGAGACCATTGTAGAAGTTCTCGAGCACCGGCCCGCCTCTCCATCCCGTGGTGCGGGCATGCCGTAATGTATTCCTACGCAGCCTCTCCCACGCCTCCGGGATGGGTTCCATTGATGTCTGGCTGAAATTGGCGATTCTTCCCCTCGGGCATTGGTTTTGCCCATGGGGAAGAACTTGGCGAGGAATGCCGCGAGCACTTGGCCCACGCATCGACGACTTCCTTGTCCTTGTAGAACCATCGTTTCGCCTTCCCCACGAGGGAGAAGGGAAACAGACGGAGCCTGATGACGCCTGGCCGCGACATCTTTGATGACTATTGTATCGCATGGCTCAAGGAAGGAAGTGCCGAGATGAGCATTTGCGTCCTCGCCGGCGTCCACAGAATGGACCGGCCGCACCATGGTGATCAGCCCAGTCGGCTTCGAAGTTTTTGCCCGCCACATTCACCGCCGGCCCGGTGGGCACGTTGGTGACAATGGAGTTGAGAAATCGCGCAAAATACTTCCTCGGCCATGGCTTGGGTTGCGGTTGGTGCGGGGATGTCGGTCTCGACCTGTCGCGGGTTCCTACCTGAAGAAGCAGCGAAAGACGAGACCGGTTCTTCCTTAGGAGTGCCTCGATCGGAGATGAAGTTTTCCCTAGGAGGAAACCCGACATACACTATCCTGTTTTCATCCACAACAGAGAAAAACATAAAAGATTAGCTTGTATGAGCAAATGGTATCCACGCACACAGTTCATATTCATAGCCAGCCTATTTATTATTATTATTTTTTTTCACAATGCCTTCCCTAAGAATCGTTGGTATTTCTAATGTCACTAACTAGTAATGGCATCTAGAAAGAATATCGATGTTGCTTCGGATAAAACTAAAAGAAATATTCATTGCGCTTCATAGCATATCCGAAAAAGGTTGTCATCCCTATAGTTAAACTACTAATATGCAAGGAATATAATATTCGTACTATGCCTTGATAACTTCTTAATAAGTAAATAAACAATTATAATCGGGTATCCGCAGTTTACGTATATGAATATATACCATTGTAGCATTTTAACCGGAGTAATAACCAGTGTCTTGAATTTATATTCTACCACGAGGGAAAGAAGTCTCATTATCTTGAATTAACTAAGTATAGATCTTAATCTAACCATCTCTCATGTGCAAGACATCAGCATTAATCTCATCAATTACTTAAGCAAGGATCAAAGTTCATAATAAAGATAATGATAAAGTTCTAGATAAACAGATTTGACCAAAAATCACGTTGGTTGGCGAGAAAGTGTCTAACAATGGACGATAGCAATTCATAGGCTAGCTAGCATTAGAAACTCCAATATGTAACTCTAAACTAAATGTTAGGATCTACCTAATTATGCAATACAAATAACAATCATTGAAGAAAGACTAATTAAATCCAAACATGAGGACGTAATCCGTGAAGACTAAGGCCGAAACTTAGAACAACCCGAAATCTAACATCCGCTAGGCCTACATACGGGGATGGATTGCAAAGGACTCAATGGTGTTTGTCACCACCACGATCTACCACACGACCCGGCACATAGGGTGCAAACGCAGTAAATAAGATCTAATCACCATGATTACATCGTCTCTACCACTCACCTTCCGATCTAGATGATGAGCTATACGAATCCATGCATGAACATAACAAGAATTCAACTATGCTAAATGTGTAATTAAAGTAAATACTAGAACAAATAATCTCGAATATAAACATGATCAAGATATTCATATTAAGCATGTGTCCGGGACTTGAAAAACTACTTACAATGAAGAACTTACAAGAACGAGGCCTGATCTTGAGCTGGCCTCCGACGATCCGAGCGGATTTCTCCCTTCCTACTAGTTCTAATCTTGATTGCTACTCTTCCGAAAAGCGATGTTTCTCTAGCGTTGAATATGACTTGGTATTTTAATTAGAAATATCTTTGTTATAGAACTTGATGATCTAAGAAGGGGGGGTCTAGGGGTCCTAATATATCGGGTTCGCCATCTCTCCATCTTCATCGAGGCGATGTGGTATTAACCTTGAATCAATCCCCGCACTTCTACCGTCGCCCTCGGATCAAACCGACTCAAATCAACCGGTTTAGATCGAAGTCTTAGAGGCGGTGGAGGAAGCTTCCCGAAGCGAGCAGGCGGCGGCTGGCAGGCCGATCGGCCCCATTATTGGGCCGATCGCCCGGGGGGCTCCCTCCGGGTCCCGCCGTGCGTCGCGTGTTTCGAGTCTTCTAGATGATGTATTTCTTGGTTCCGGGTTAGTTCACGTCGGGATTAATCCGAAGCCTTCTAGACTTGTTTTGAGTTGGATTGCGTTATGTTACGCCGGCCATATGCCACGTCATCTCTGGCCGATTTTTCTGTTAAGTCCCCGCAAATCACAACTTTACCAAAACCGATGGAATTATGTTAGTGACACCCTATTCTAGGTTGTTATTATTATTTATACCCCTTTCTCATGTTTAATTAATTAAAAATTTTATATGATAACAAGTGTCAACAAACTCCCCAAAGCTTACCCTTTGCTAGTCCCTAGCAAAGCTACATGCTATAGTAGGATCGGGGAGTTGCTACTACGCTTTCATACCTCAAAAGTACCGTGTTTTTTAAAAAATAAATTCTCCTCTTAACCGATTACTCTTACCTGCTTTACCATGGGGCGTAGCCTTGTCATGAATCATAAGCAAGATAAAACAATCAAGTTAAGTACCATGTCTCAAATTCTTTTGATCAACTATCATCCTGGGGTTTTGCAATATTTTTCAAAAGAAAACTTCGGAGATCCTATGTATGACCCCCTTAAGTAGATGGTGCGTAGTGGAGTTACACAAGTGGTAGGACATACATAGTGGAATGATAGTGGTGAAATGGATGAGGATGAAAGGTAGTAAATAGCCTTTAACCTTTTAGTATTTTTCTTTTCAAGCATCTCTAGTCTATATCTCTTTTCTAAAAATTGTTAGGATCCGGGCTGTCCCATTCTTGGAGAGGTGGGCTTTTCCCCCGAACTTGTGTCCATTTTTCTCTCTCCTTAGAGATGTGGGCCCCTGCTCACCCTTGGACACGTGTCCGTTATTCATCTCTAAATTTATTTTTATTATTTAGGGAGGTAGGCCCTTCTCGCCTAGTATGTCTTTTGTCCGTTACTCTCCCTCTCTTGTCTCACTTTTTCTAGATATTTATTTTTCTCTTTTTTTTTTCGATGTAGCCCAGCCTATATAAAAACATTGAGAGAGACATATCTAAAGATTGCAAGAGCTTTATTAATTATTTTTATGGCTAACGGCTAAGTGAAATATGGGGATGCGTATTTCGAAGTTAGAAGCAAAATAGTATTGGTGGAGTGGGATGATCTTGATGGAATACTCTTAAGGGTCATAACTAAGGACTCATCATGTAATTTTATAATTTTTAAAGATAAAAACCAGAGTCAAGTATCTCTAAGAATATGATAAACAGTAGCTCAACTTTTCATGCACTATTATCTTTTAATGCTAAGACTCGGATCAAGCATGTGCTTCTCACAGTGTTGGGTTTAGAGCAAATTAAACAATTAAAGCTTCAGAGAATCTAAGTCCAAAGTGTAAGTACTTTTAAGAGGTATTAAGGCGGAGCAACTATTCATCATTTCCTTAGCACATATTATCAAGATCATAATTAATAGGAAGAAAGTAGTCTAACAAGTTCTAGCACTTTATTTATTTGACTCTTTAACACTAAGACTCTTTAACTAAGACACATTAAATAAGACTCATTAACTCTAAGCAAATATAACTAGCTAAAATTTAAAGACATAGGGTAATAATACTTATCGTGATAAATGGGGGTGCTCTCCCCAAGCTAGATCTTGAAGTAGTCCTTTTCGTTCATCCTTGAATCGCTCCTCTTTTCGGGTCTCCTTTTAATGTTCTCCCCGTTAATATTAATTTGCACATACCCGAAGGAACAAATCTTAGATGTTAATGTGAGCCTTCATGTGCTCACGCCTTTTTGGTTTTTTTATTTTATTTTTAGAAATCGTGTGGACCTTCATGTGCCCACATATTTTTTTTGGGTTTTTCTATGCAATAGGGATGATAATGCAAAAACATATGAATGCAATAGTTTTTGTATTTTTATATTTTTATGCCACCACAACAAGGAGTGCTTGCATGGGGCTTAAGAGATCGATGCACATGCAAAGAAACATATTTTTGGGATTTTCTAATGTGAGTTTAGGAAAAGTAAATATGCTAAAGTAAACATGCTAATTGAAATATGCTTTGTGTAAAATTAAAGATGCAAATAAATACCGAAGTTACCTCTCGGCCGAGAGTTTAGAGAGCACTTACTCCCATGGCGTGGTGTCGCCTATGGGCCCCCTCGTATAAATGTTGTACCCGGTATGGTTCCTTCAATGATCTCGTGAGGTGGGCGAGACAAGTAGCCGCAAGTCGATTGTTCATTTGTTGATGCCGGGCGCCGTTGGGTCTCCGAAGGTGTACTCTTGTTGCTCTTCTTAGCGCTTCTTTCTTTTTCCAAGATTGCTTCTTTGGTGGAGACCTCTCCTGTGGTTGGTGCATCATTCAAGATAGGTAGGAGCCGAGTGTATTTTTCTTGGATGTCTTTTTCTATCCTCTCAATATGCTCCATCTTTGAGTCCAAATTTCTTTGTAATCTTTGAAAACGCTTCGGCTCTTGGTCCTTCTTCTGGCTGTTCATAGTTAGTATAAGTATTAAAGAAGCGGTACTTTTTTTTACCTTGAATGTGAAATTGAATTTCGCCGTCCCGATGTAGATGATTGCTCTTGTAGTATTCAGAACGGCCTTCCAAGTATTATGGGAGGATCTTGTTCTTCATCTCCCGTGTCCATGACTAAGAAGTCGGTGAGGACATAGCTGTCTTTGATCTTGACCGGTACATTTCGCACAATACCTTCCGGAATCGGTGTGTTTGGTCCGCCACCGCAAAGAATACATAGGTGGAACACAAAGGCAGATTACCATAGATTAATTCATACGCTACCTTTGACATTAGGTTGATGCCTCGATCCCGTGTCGCAGACGGTTGTATAGAAGTTCCATTGATTAATGGAGCGTTGAATTGCCGGAACTCGTGGTCGCCTAGCTTCTCTACTGGGTGGTTGATTGCGCCGAGTCTTGCGTCTTTGAATTGACTTGATTGATCATCAAGACTCGTTCTACGCGGTGGTCGAGGTTGACGGTTCTTCTTGTTCTTGCTTCTTCTTTTTTATCCTCTTCTCGATACCGGTACGCGTGTATTTCGTGGTACGGTAGTGGTACGGTTGGAGCAGGGGGGAGCTAAGGTCTTGTGTTTGCGGTTGAATCTCTCCCTCTGTCCATTAACCGTGAAGACGATCTTCGCGGTGTCGGGCGTAGATGATTGCCTTAGTGGTAGCCAGAAAGGGCGGCCCGTAATGATCGGGGCGTTCTTACCTTTGCCCATATCCGTAACCACGAAAGTCGGTGGCCACATATAGCTTACCGATGTAAAGGCATACGCCCTCTAGAATACCCTCGGGGTAGCATAACGATTGATCCGCAAGTTGTAGGCACATGGTTGTGTATACTAATTCTGAATCGCTCAAGGTTTACCTTAGGCATGATGTTGACACTTGAGCCGAAGTCGATGAGTGCGTCGTAGGTGCGGCGCCTATGTTGATGGTGACGACCGGTCTTCCCGGATCTTCTTTCTTAGCGGGCATTCCCCAAATCGACACAATTGAATTTCTTGTCTCGAGTAGGTGGTCCGCATACCGCATAGTAAATATCGACAAGATTTGCAGATTCTAATTCTTCCTGCTGACCCGAATCTTACTGGTTAGGCATAGGAGCGTATAAAGCCACCGGGATAATTGTGATTCTATCATTTTATTAAAGCTATGCTTTGGTTCTTTATTGCGTAAGAAAAGCTTTCCATTTTAGTACTAATAGTTTCTAGCATTTTATCATTGGAAGCTAACTTCTTAGATAGATTATCCATAAGTCTACCTTGGTTTTGTACTAACTCTCTTAAAGGTGGGAAATTATTGAAAGAGTTATTACCTTGATAGTTACCTGAATAGTTACCTTGGTAGTTGGGTCTCTGTTGACTCCATTGTTGATTCGGAGGACGATCTTGGTTGTTGTTATTGTTGATGTAGTTCACGCCCTCTTCTAGCTTCGGGACGCTGGCAGCCCGAGTGTCCAGGTGTTGCCACATTCTTCACATGTCATGCGGGGAATCGAAGAGTTGCATGACTTCCTTCTTCTCGAGCTTTGTCTTCAAGCTTCTTCATAATTAAGTCCATTTTTGCGCATAAAGATATCTACCTCTTTCACCGGTGCATTCCTCTCTCTTTTTTGGCGGGGTTGACGGTCCTCATTCCAAGCTTGGTTTGACGCCATCTTCTCCACAAAGGTCGGTAGCTTGTTCGATGTAAGTGATAGGAAAGCACCTCCGGCCAGCTAGCCGTCCATGGTCTCACGGGTGTTGTTGTTAAGCCCGTGGGTAGAAGGTCTGCATGAGTAACCGGTTCTCCATTCCATGGTGTGGGCATTCATGATGTAGTCTTGAAGCGTTCCCACGCCTCCGGAAATCAATTCGTCGTGTTTCTTCCGAAAGCTTGAGATTTTCCCTCGTAAGGCGTTGGTTTTGCCTATAGGGAAGAATTTTGCCGAAGGCGCGAGAGCAAAGTGCCCAAGTAGTGAGTTTGTCTTTGTTGGCGAAACCACCGCCTTCGCCGTCCCCAAGAGTGAGAATGGGAAGAGACGGTAGGATTGCATCACTTGAGACATCTTTGATAGTGAAGGTGCCACAAATCTCTAAGAAGTGTTGTAGGTGAGCATTGGCATCTTCATGAGCTTTTCCACGCGAATTGGCTAGCTTGTACCATGTTGATGAGTGCGTGCTTGAGCTCAAAAGCTTTGTCTCCTACATCGACCGGCTCGGTCCAAAGGCGGATGTTGGCCGTAGTCGGTGCGTAGTATTCGCCGAAGGGTCTTGTTTGCCATGTCTTCAAAAAATCGGTGCTAAGCTACGCCGCGCTGGAGGAGTCTTCCGAGGTAGTGCTCTTGGGTTGAGATTTCAACTTGGATCTTGCCTCCTTCAAAAGTTTTTCCGATCGGATCGAAGTTTTCGTGAAGATTCCTTTTCATACATTACCACCGCAAAAGATAGGAAGAATAATAACAAGGGTATACTTGTTTAAGCAATTGATAAAATTAATCTGATGCGTATGAGAGATGCATGCATGTTAATCCTATATGTTTTATTTTATTGGGCTATAGACTTTCTTTCCCGCAAGAACGGCGCCAAAATGCTTGTTGGTATTTCTAATGTCACTAACTAGTAATGGCATCTAGAAAGAATATCGGATGTTGCTTCGTATAAAACTAAAAGAAATATTCATTGCAGTTCATAGCATATCCTAAAAAAAGGTTGTCATCCCTATAGTTAAACTACTAATATGCAAGGAATATAATATTCGTACTATGCCTTGATAACTTCTTAATAAGTAAATAAACAATTATAATCGGGTATCCGCAGTTTACGTGATATGAATATATACCATTGTAGCATTTTAACCGGGAGTAATAACCAGTGTCTTGAATTTATATTCTACCACAGGGGAAAGAAGTCTCATTATCTTGAATTAACTAAGTATAGATCTTAATCTAACCATCTCTCATGTGCAAGACATCAGCATTAATCTCATCAATTACTTAAGCAAGGATCAAAGTTCATAATAAAGATAATGATAAAGTTCTAGATAAAACAGATTTGACCAAAAATCACGTTGGTTGGCGAGAAAGTGTCTAACAATGGACGATAGCAATTCATAGGCTAGCTAGCATTAGAAACTCCAATATGTAACTCTAAACTAAATGTTAGGATCTACCTAATTATGCAATACAAATAACAATCATTGAAGAAAAGACTAATTAAATCCAAACATGAGGACGTAATCCGTGAAGACTAAGGCCGAAACTTAGAACAACCCGAAATCTAACATCCGCTAGGCCTACATACGGGGGATGGATTGCAAAGGACTCAATGGTGCTGTCACCACCACGATCTACCACACCCGACCCGCACATAGGGTGCAAACGCAGTAAATAAGATCTAATCACCATGATTACATCGTCTCTACCACTCACCTTCCGATCTAGATGATGAGCGCTATACGAATCCATGCATGAACATAACAATAATTCAACTATGCTAAATGTGTAATTAAAGTAAATACTAGAACAAATAATCTCGAATATAAACATGATCAAGATATTCATATTAAGCATGTGTCCGACTTGAAAACTACTTACAATGAAGAACTTACAAGAACGAGGCCTGATCTTGAGCTGGCCTCCGACGATCCGGAGCGGATTTCTCCCTTCCTACTAGTTCTAATCTTGATTGCTACTCTTCCGAAAGCGATGTTTCTCTAGCGTTGAATATGACTTGGTATTTTAATTAGAAATATCTTTGTTATAGAACTTGATGATCTAAGAAGGGGGTCTAGGGGTCCTAATATATCGGTCTTCGCCTGTCTCTCCATCTTCATCAGGCGTGTGGTATTAACCTTGAATCAATCCCGCACTTCTACCGTCGCCGGATCAAACCGACTCAAATCAACCGTTTAGATCGAAGTCTTAGAGGCGGTGGAGGAAGCTTCCCGGCGCAGCGGAAGGCGGCGGCCTGGCAGGCCGATCGGCCCCATTATTAGGCCGATCGGCCCGGAAGAACCCCCTCGGGTCCCGTCGTCGCCGCGCGTGTTCGAGTCTTCTAGATGATGTATTTCTTGGTTCCGAAGTTAGTTCACGTCGGGATTAATCCGCCTTCTAGACTTGTTTCGAGTTGGATTGCGCTATGCTACGCCGGCCGTATGCCACGCCATCTCTGCTGATTTTCTCGTTAAGTCCCCGCAAATCAAAAACTTTACCAAAACTGATGGAATTATGTTAGTGACACCCTATTCTAGGTTGTTATTATTATTTATACCCCTTTCTCATGTTTAATTAATTAAAAATTTTATATGATAACAAGTGTCAATAAAGAATCGGCGCCCGAAATGCTTGTTGGCATTTCTTAACGCAATCAAAGGAAAACAGTATAAAACCCATCCCCAATAAGAGCGTCGAAAATGCGCCGCCCGACATTCCCAAGTAAACCACCATGTCGGTGATCCGAAATGGAACTGCCAACGGGATAGATCTTGCCATCTTAGATATTCATCCGCAAGCGTTTAACGGATCTATCATTGTAGCATTTCACCCGAAGTATTCGAGGTATCGTTATTTATATTTTCCCAAATTAAGGCATGTGATTAATAAATTAGCATGGCATCCGAATAGAGGAACATGTGTTTGCTTAGACCAAAATGTTCATAACGAGGGGTAAGCAATAATGGTTCATGGATAGTGTGACACACACTTAAAAATCCACCAAAGAAAAGGATAAAAGAAAATAGATAAAGAATAAATGAATAAATGAATAACCTAATGGAGTAGTTCTAATGTATCTAGTCATGGCCATACAAATGAATAGTTAGGATCATATGCAAACTGATTTAATTGTGGTTAGGTCTAGGATAACAGGAGACTCGGGGTGCCATACGCCCAATAGAAGCATTTACGAACTCCTACAAAGACAAAGTAACGTGGGGGATTTCAAGGGACGTCCGTGCTTGTCACGACCAAGCCGCCTACCCCTCAACCGTGGCATGCACTCATATTCGCGAGGTGTCGAATACCCGGGCACCATGCCCGTATATTAGAGCACTACTCTTGTCCCCCCAGGATCCCCACTTGTCGAATGGACGGACTAGAACAAGAGCAAACCCGAAGGAACAACGAACCGTTATCCCACCTCTAATCAAGTTAGGCATATGATGATCGATGATGAACCGTAATGAACATGTCAAGATTATGATATGTAAACTATATGCTAGTTCATATACCAACACAAGAACATGAACAAAACTATACTCTAGTTCATAAGTTAGGCCAAGAACATAAATATAAGACTTGCAAATAGAAGAATGCTCCATAGAGTAGATGTATTACCAAAGCACTTTCTTCTAGGAGACAAGCCCTCCTTGTAGCTCTTCTACTCCAAGTGTTAACTAGGAAAAGAATAAAGAAGAAAAAGAAGAAGAAGAAAGAGGAAGTAGAAGAAGAGAGAGAGGTAGAGGTGGTAGAGAGAGAGATTGCTGGTTTGCTGGACTCCAAGTGGTGTGTGTTGAGAGAGGGAGAGAGGGGGCCTACTTATACACTTGGAGGAGGGGCCTAAGTGCTAATTTACACCAAAACCGACCTGGTAAACCTTCCTTGTATCGCAAAACCGACCAACGCAGGGCGGAAAACCCCGTTTAGAAAGTGCACGAACCGCCTCCCTCGAGGTCGGGCGAAACCGCCTCGGGGGAGGTGCGGCCGCACCGGTGGTGCGTGCGCACCCCAGGGCTCTACCTGGCCCGGTTCTCGGTGGGGTGTCGTCTTTTCGCCTGAAAAGTTGTGGGTCGGGCTGTGCTTTCGACCCGCATTTGATGTTTTGGGTCGATTTGCTCTTGGGCTTGATTTTGCAATAATGCGCTATCCCTCGGGCGTATTTTGGTCGATTTTCCACTTGCTTTTATTATAAATCTGCAAAATAAAATACAAGACACTACAAGTGGAATTTATTAGTGATAAATGTATATGAGTATAAAAGGTTTAATTTTACTCCCTTTATGGTAGTAAGTTGACGGGAAAAAAATATGTCGTTGGTTACCGGCCAATGTAAATCATGTGTATGGGTGAATCTCAAAGCAAGAGAAAAATATCTAGAACTCTTGGGAACAAGAGAAGAGTCGAGTATGGTGGACTCTAGTGAGCATGAGAAGTCTCTAGAGTGTAGTGGACATATCTAGGGAGAAAATATCTAGATGAGGTTTTGGGGAGTGGTACCCATAGCCTTGTCCATAAATTGGGGCTAGCCCCCATTGTAAAGGCATCCTTGAAAGAGACTCAATAATATAGAACTCTCCATTCTTCCCAACATTCTCTTTGTGCTTTCTTGTGTGCTCGGTGGTTCCCGGTTCTATGGCGGATTCTCAACACGTTATCGGCATGAGTTTCTACGGAGCTGAAAGGTATGAACAATTACGAAATCTGCTTCAAGTAGATACACAAGAGCACAATACGGGCACTTTCTTGCTCTCTTTGTTGGATCGTTGGCGCATCGACAACGCCAAATGACATGAAGGTGGCCTTGCCGCCGTCCGCTGTCCACAGCCCGAGATGACCCAGGTGATGCTAGGATGGCTCTGCCTCCGCTGACCAAGATGAATGCATGTGGCGCTAGGATGGCTCTACCTCCGCCCAACCGGTGACGATAGGATGGCTCTGCCTCCGCTCACCAAGATGAATGCAGGTGGTGCTAGGATGGCTCTGCCTCTGCCACCCAGGTGACGCTAGGATGACTCTACCTCCGCTCACCCGATGATGCAAGGATGACTCTGCCTCCACTTGCCAAGAGGAATGAAGGTGGCGCTAGGATGACCCCGCCCTCCGCCCACCAAGAAATGTGCTTGCTGTCCTGAAGGCAAATAGATCAGCCATCTCGTCCCGAAGACGGTGAAATTAGGACTCCTCTGCCCAAAGGCATGAGGATCGGGACTTATCGCTGCATAAGCGGCGTGTGGGGAGCCTTCAACCCCACCGACCGGCACCTGGGCGTGACACGCCCTGAAAGCGGCGCGAAGCCCCAAGCACGGCCCTGCGACCTAGGCACGCCTTGCGCACACAGCGCTGCCCCTGGTGCTGCCTACCACGGCTCGGCACGGCGGTGCAGCTGCCGAACACAGCTAGACGAGCGGCCCCGAAGGCCCTCATGCATTCGTGAAGTAGCGCTTGGGTCTAGGGAACAGCTAGCTCTGTCCTTGAGCTACCCTTTCTTTGTGGCATGGGGCCCACATAACCATAGAACGGCCAGTGTCACAAGCCCACCTTGTGCCATGAGTCCACAACCTCGCACGACCTGAAGCCTATGCAGACGAGTGGCCTGAAGCTGTCCTATGTGCTTTACTTTTTATTATTATTAACTTACTTATTTGTTGCAATTTATTTCTTGCACCTATTTAATTCCCGTGCATTTACTTTATTGCAATTTATATATAATTTATTTAAATTGCATCGGCAAATTGCGTCTTCACTGAGAGCAGGAAGTTTGGTTGCTTGGCAAAACGTTGTACCGTCAGCGAAGGTCGGGTTTCCCGTAGTGCGATGCTCATGATGATTATGATAATAAGCAACATGCATGTTCAGTATGGTACTTATCATGTTTACTGTTGCGAGTAGACCATATCAGCACATATATAATATGGCAAACCTTTTATCAATATTTGGATAACCATATGTAAATTAGTCAGAATATCCGACATATGCTCAACAGCTATATATATACACATCATAAAGCAAGTAGATATCTTGCACCAACATCACTTTGCCCCGGCCGATTAGTCAACAAGATGTCAACTACGTAGTCTACTTACAGGGACTGAGGGACCTGTTGTCCGTGACAATGACTTATCATATACACAATTACAACATACAAGGACATATATTACACGTTGTCCATATGGAAAAATCAAATAAATGGGCTGCCCCACTGGCTATATAATGGTGCATTTCGTCCCTGCAATTCTAGCTGGTACACATGGATTCTTCCAAGGCAAGAGCGGTGTCTATTCATCCTACTGGCAGCCGGGCGGCTATACTAGGATTAGGTGCGGCCGTCCCAGAGCATGTGTGGCCACAAGAGTCCTTTCCTGATTACTATTTTGAGATATCAAATAGTAATCACATGGTGGATCTAAAAAACTAAATTCAAAAGAATTTGTAAGTGTCCCCAAACTCTTTTAACTAGCTAGCAAATTATTGGACGATATTCAGGCCATTTTTCATTTGAATGACAATGCTGCTCACTAGCTTGGTTCCAAACTATGTAAATTGTTGTTTTAGCTTCGTTCTAAATCATACTTGTCTAAGTATGATCAGAGGGTTTTTTCACGCAACGTATCATATATGGACATTAGATTTAGTTGCTGTTCATCTTTAATCTTGAGTGCTTCTTCAATTTCAATCTCACATGATCACATTCTGAAGTCAGGCATCTGAAATATAGGAAATGTGTAATTATATTGAACTTTAACCCTCAGGTGAGAAGACGATGATTGAAAAGCGACACGTGTCCATGTCGGACGAGTTCCTCAGGAGCAATTCCTGTATCACCAGCTACATGTCTCCGTCGCTAAGCTGCGCCAAGAGCTCACCGACGCCACCCTACCTCAGCTCGGGCGCGGAAGCAGCACGGAAGGCCATCGCCGACTGGGGCTGCTGCCGACAGGCCTCTCCGACATCACCCACCTCATCTTCTGCACGCCATCGAGCGGCTGCATGCCCGGCGCCGATTTTGAGGTGGTAAAGCTCCTTGGCATGCCACTCTCGACCAAGCGCTTCATGTTGTACCAAGTTGGCTGCCACGGCGGCGGCTTGGTGCCGCCAGCCAAGGACCTAGCCGAGAACAACCACGGCGCCCGGGTGCTCGCCGTGTGTGCTCAGAGGTGATCACCACGACCCTGCGGGGGCCCCCCGGAGACCCACCTTGAGAACCTCGCCGGGCAGGCCCTATTCGGTGACGCTGCGGCGCGCCATTGTCGGGTCAGGTGTCGGCGCGGTGTGACGAGACGCCATTGTTTGAGATTGTATCAGCATCACAGGACATCCTTCCGGGGACGGAGCCGGGTGGTGTAGTGGCCAAGCTCCACGAGGAAGGGATAGTGTACACTTTGCATCCTGACATGCCGATGCACATCTCCAACAACATAGAGGAGCTCGTGAAAGGGACACTGGCGCTGGCAGGAGTCATCGTCCAGGACAGGAGCGAGGAGTTGTTCTGGGTGATGCACCCCGCGGCAGGAAGATCCTTGACGAGGTGGAGAGCGCCGCTGGGCTTGAGGAAGGAGAAGCTGGAGGCGTCAAGGGAGGTGATGAGGCGGCACGGCAACACGATGAGCTCATGCGCGCCCTCACCACATTGGAGGAGATGCGGCGGAGGTCGGCGATCGGACGGGGCTGCGCGACGCCGGGGAAGGCCTCGAGTGGGGGGCTGCTCTTCGGTTTTCGCCCCGGATCACCGTCGAGACCATCCTCCTCCGCGCGCTGCCCAAGCGTATATAACCACGACGACGACTGAACTACCGCGTAGTAACTTCTTTCAGTCGTACCGGCGTCGTCTCCATGCGCATGTGTGGTTTGTTTGCTGTAATAAAGTTCATCGTATGCCAGTTTCTTCTGTGCTCTTGTGATGGACAAAAAAACATTGCACGCATGGACGTGGACGTGGACGCGTGCATGTCTGCCTTTGTGCGTATGATAATTATTATAAATGTATCCATCAGTGTGTATGATATGTTTTTTAAAAAACAAAGGCTCTTTAATTTTACTTCTTCCTCAGTTGTAAATTATGTCATTCCAACTCTCTTGAAGAATAATCAAAATGTGTCATGTTTGACCAAATTTGTTGAGAGAATTATATAAAGGTTTATGACATCAAATAGATAGTTATTCTGTACGACAAATATTATTATTTTATTATATATCTTTAGTCAAACTCGAGATCACTAGAGCATAAAGGACGTATAGTCCTGGTTGGAAAACCGATCCAAGTCCTGGTTTTCTCGCTAGGACTACGAATCCAAGAGTAAGCCTTTGGTATCGGGTAAGGTAACCGGTACTGAACGGGATCTTTCAAGGAGCCACCAACTCGTACATGAGGATGGACACTTACCATCACTAAAGGCCCTTGTTCTTTAGGAGTAGGTGGGAGGAGTGATGATTGATGATAGGTGGGACCTTTAGTTTTAGTTCTTGATATGAACCGAGAATAAAGTGGATGTGGGACCTTTAGCCCATCTCTTAGCTGCAACCATAACTAGAGGTATCCGGAGAATCCAACGGTAGTTGTTGGACTTAATTCGTTATATGAATTATCATATATTGTATATATCTACCACGATTTAAATAGCACGCTATAGCTCCCGGAGCGAGGAACCAGATAGCGAAGAGGTACATGTTTAGGGGCTTCTTATAGACTACTGATGAGCGGCCCTCGGAACCGCTTGGTGGCCCCGAGAATAAAGTGAGTCCGCTTACATGCAACGACCGTCCACTTCCTCCCCAGTCAGAACGCCTCACCATAACTCCCCCTTGAAGTCGGAAAGGCGCGGGAGAGGCCGGTTGCCTCCTAAGCCTTAAAACATCGCAGCCTCACATAAACATAGGAGGCCCACCATGACGCGGCAGAAAGGTTGACAAAGGCGGAACGACCATCCCCTCACCGAGGAGGGAAACCGCCATAAAGAACCATTCATACGATCCGACCCTCGATGGAAGCCGAGATTGAGCGGCACGAAAAGGCGGGACTCGAGCCATGACAAGAAAGAAGCTCAGCACACAAAGGAGCAACACGCTCCTTGCACGCTCGGGGGCTACTATTGGGGTTCATAATAATGGACCCCTCAAAAGGGCCGACACATTAAGGCCCAATGACCCATCGAATGAAATGACCGCAACAGTAGGCTCACAAAGAAAGCAAGGCTGAAGGAACCGGAGGACATGGCCTCGGTTGTAGCCCCATCTCACCCGAGCCTTGAGCACGAATCCGAGGCTCGGTATCGAATTCTTCCGCTGGAAGGATAAGGATGGGGGACTTGGCTCTCGCGTGCCCCTTAGTCAACACGACGCGGTGCATGCAGGATCTGGCAAATCCTGAGAGTCAGCGAATACCGCTGCACCACATACCGTTTGGCTCAGGATAAGCCTGACCGCTGTGCCGCCCAAAGGCGTAACCGACTCATCGTTGATATTTCTTACGATCCCAATTAGGGCCGGCGAAAGAAATATATATGGGATATCTATCTAATCATGTTAGCTTGGATATGGGATTAACCTCATGATCCAACAAAGCGGAGTTAGGCGGTGTTAGTAGTGGGGTGTAACTTAGCAACATTATCCATAGTGGAGTTAATCTCACCAGGATATGTACTCAAGGTATACCACTCATTTCTAGGCATTACCTATACACTAGTCTGTCACCCTAGCAATAACGCTAAGAAATACGGGGTATGGTATTCTTGATTGACCTTGATAAAAGAATGAACATGATATCCGCAAGCGCCTGAGATAGAAATACCAATTGTAGCACTTCACCGAGTAATCCGGTATCGTATTTATATTTTACCACAGGGAAGGGAGTCTAAGGAAAGGTAGAGAGAAAAGATATCTAAAGATTTATATATTGTGATTTAGTTATGAGATCATCCATTTCACAAGAATATAATGCGAGTTGCCATAATTATCCAACATTACTCAACAGGATAAGTCACAGGATAAAGATAATTATATAATTGATAAATACCCAAGTCTAAGATCATTAAGCTACTAGAATCATACAAGCAATTAGCATGTTATAAATTAGACTAGAATGAATATTCCTAAGATACTCCTAATCATACATGTCAATGAATACTACAATTAGTGCAATACATCTAGCTATCATGGCAAGGTTGGATTACTTCTACACATGGCAAGCATTACCAATGACAAATAAGGACAAAACTTATCCATCACCGTAATCTAACTTCGACGTGTCCTACATTCTGAGGGTGGATTCCAAAGGACTCAACAGATTTGTCACTCCCGCTGATCTACCACACGGCCCGAATGTAGGGTGCAATTCGTATAAACGTTGTATAAACACCACGTTTACACATTGCTTATCACCCACATAGTGATCATCTATATGGATGCTATACAATTCCATGCATAAAATATAAAGCAATCTTACTTGAACTAAATATATAATCATAGCAAGCATAAACACATATCAATAAGAATATGATAAATAATAAGATCAAAGCCATAACAATTGTATTCTAAATATAAGAGTACTTACAGATTGAATACAAGAGAGAAGTCTCAAGAACGATCCTTGCTACTTCTTGACTAATCAGAACTCAAGATGAACTTGATCTTCAACTAGAACTAGTTAGATAGCTAATGATTTGCTAGTATGAACTAGAGCTTATGTCTAGACTTGGCTGGACTTGATGGGTATGAGTTGATAATGAATTTGTTATGAAATTATTATGAGCCTCGTGGTCACCGGTCTTCTTATATAGTACCGCCAATGAACGTCAACCCTTGGATCAAACCGACCTTGAACAATGGCGTAGAAACAACCTCAATGTCGGTAGTGAACCGACATAAAAAGGGGAGGTCGACGGGGGGCCCCACCGCGTCGCCGTGGTGGAGAGTGGCGGCCGCCGTGGTGGCTTGCCACCTTGACTTCCCCGTTTCTTCTCTGTCCTCCGGTGTCTTCTAGAATGTTTTAGTCCTCTTTTTTAGGTTGAGTTGATTCACGGACAAGTTTGGTCTTGATAAGTCTTGTATATTACGGAACTTTCTCCATTATTCTCTGCATTTATCTATTAGGTCCCCGCAAAGTCACGTAATACCAAAACTTGTGGAATTATGTTAGGTAGACCCCTAGACTTATGTTTGGTCTTTGACTTTAGCCCTTAATTCATGTTTTTAAACTTGTATTTTTATGCTTTAATAGGTGTCAACAAGCTCCCCAAGCTTACCTCTTGCTAGTCTCTTAGCAAGATACAAAAATATTATAAAACTACTAACTTGGATCGGGAGTTGCCGCAACGCTATCACACCTTAAAAGTACACATGCTTTCAAACAAAATTTCTCTCCGGATAAAGATAAACTTTTCAAATTTTAATTATTTAATTACCTTCTTACCTTGTAGGACTTTTTATCTTTTTACGCAATCTTTGGTAATTGAAAGATAGAAACAAGAAAAGTCAAGCACTAAATCTCAAACTCTTTTGATCAACTGTCCTTACGGAGTTTTTGCTGATTTTCAAATAAAACTCAAAGTTCCTCGGTATGACCTTCTCTAATCTCTCATTTGTAGAATTTGTGGATCCTCTCTTTTAGGCAATAATATAATGTTTGCCTTATTCTCATAGTATAATAACATTTTAACTAAGGCAATAGTTTAATATGCCTTTATTTCTCTCACCTAATATCTAAGGCTTATATATGTGTTGCTCTTAGGTAGGAGAAAATAATTTATTTTCTTACTAAGCATTTTGTAAATTCAAGCAATGGATCCAAAGATACAAGTCACACTGATCAAGTGGTGCATATGTATGGTGGATAGGAAAATGGTATGGAATATAGTAAAGTATGAAGTGAATAGAATAGATGATGGGAAATCTTACTTTTGCTCCTTTTTGGAATTCTTCTCTCTTTTATAATTTTGTAGAGAACCTGGGTTGTATTTCTTTTTCTTTCTTTCTTTTTTTTTTTTTTTTTTAACAAGAGAGGTGGACTCTCTTGGCCCTCGGACTTGTGTCCATTATTTCCTCTCTTATAAAGATGTGGGTTCTCTTGACCCTCGGACACTTGTCCATTATTCATCTTTATTTTTTTAGAGATGTGGGCTCTACTAAGCCCTCGAACACTTGTTCATTTTTTATCTCTTTTATTTAGGGAGGTAGGCTCTACTCGCCCCGTAGGACTTTTGTCCATTTTTCATCTCCCTTTTCTTTTAAAGATACACAACCCAGGATCTCTTTTTTTGCAAAGAACTTTTGAGAGGTATAAATGTAATGGAGCTTTTGTAAGATATTGGCTAGCAATGAATGGATGGATGGGTATAGTAAATATTTTGGTTGCTCTCCCCTCGAGATAGGAGTAGAACATTTTTGTTGGCTAGAGTGAGTGGATGATAGTGAAATGAAGTGAGTGGAATGAGTGGAGTGTACATGATCAGACATGACAAGTTTCTAAGGGTCGACAAAGATTGAACAAACTCAATGCAAAGCGGTCTGCCTATATATATATATATATCTATATATTTATTTTTCAAAAGGTTTTCCTAATCTAAATAGCATGTATATCTGGCTGTGGTAGGAGGTTCACACTCTTGTCACACAGAACTTATCATGTGATTTTTCAATTTTTGAAATATAAATCTCCGAAATCTAGTGTCACTAGGAGTAAGATCAAATAGCAGCTCAGACTTTCATATATCATATCTGTCAATCACCTAGACTTTTTAGAGCAAACATTTGCAACTCATATGTTTCAAGTTTCAAAGTAAAAGAATTAATTTTTTTTGCAAATGGAGCTTTGAGAGAAATTAAGCTTGAAAGCTAGGTACTAGAAAAGTATAACAACTTGAACTACTATTCATCATCTCCTTGTTGACCAATTTTAGGTTCCTTTTAGTTGAGCAAAGTAAACTTTAGTGTGCACTCTCTTGATCCTTTTATTCTCACTCAAACAAAAAACTATATAAACTATATAAAACTAGACTCTTATTAAGCTTTCTAACAAATAAAATATTTAACTAATAATAGATATAGGTAATAAGATACTTATCTGGATAATGAGGGTTGCACTCCCCAAGCTAGATTAGAGTGTAGTCTTCAATGTAGAAGTTGAGGTAGTTGGCATCAAGTGATGCTTGACATATCTCTTCTCCTCTTGAAATATGTTATCTCAAAATAGACAACAAAGCTAGTGGAACTTGGTTAAACATTAGAGGTTAACCACATTGCATAGGTTGCCTGGGATTATTTTTTAGATTTTATTTTCCAAATTTTTATTTTTATATGCAAAAATAAAGTATAATTGTAAGTACTTATGCATCTTTATTTTATTTTTATGCCACCACAGCAAATAGCCAAAAGGTGTTTAGCCTCTGAGATATTAGCATGGGGCTTAAAGATTTTCACAAGACAAAAGATAAAATATTTTTGTTGTTTTCAAAGATACTAAAAGATAAATATGATATGGAGGATAATATGCAATGCAAGGATTTAAATATGGATAACTTACCGACTTACCTTTCGACGAGGATTCGGTGTTTAGAGTCCTCCGAATAAGACTCCAAATTCTGCTCTTTACTCCCATGGTACATCAGTGGTCACAATTGGTGGTACTTGATGATTCTATTGTCTCTTTCGATGATGTTTTGGGAGATGTCTTCTTTTTTCCTCCATCTTTTGGATGATATACTCTTCTTTGAAGTAGTTGTTTCTTCTTTTTTCCGTAGATGTAGTAGGTGTAAGAGCTTTAGCTTCTTCACTTTCCTTTGCTTCTTCTATTAAATTCTTCGTCCATCTTCTATTATGACCCGACGACGATCTATCCCGGTTTTCCCCTAGGATTTGTATATTCATTATAACTATTAAAGTAAACACATACCTTCTCTTTAGGAAATTGGAAATGAATCTCTCCCGTATGGATGTAAATGATTGCACGAGTAGTGTTGAGGAACGGTCTCCCAAGCACTAGTGGAGGATCTACTTCTCTTCCCATGTCCATGACTACAAAGTCAGTGAGAACATAGTGGTCCTTAATCTTGACTGGTACATTCTTAGCAATTCCTTCAGGAACTCTATAGGATTGGTCTGCCATCTGTAGCTGCACAAATGTTGGTTGCAATGGCAATTTTCCAAATAATAATTCATATGTAGCCTTTGCCATTATGTTAACACCAGATCCAAAGATCGCAATATGTATTATAGAAAGTTAAGCATTGAATAGAACATGCGATAGTAGGAGTACACGGATCTTCTTGCCGACGAAGCGTTGGATATTCAAGTAAATGGTCATTATAAGATGTTGTTTTATTTACTACCATTATCTTTGTTGGCTGTGCCATCTTGTTCTTGTTACGATTCTGATTCCTCCTTCTATTTTGATTGTAACTCTCCATCTTTGATTCTACAATATATTGATTAGTATTCATGGAATAAGTAAGAGAGTTTTGTACCTTGTCTTTGAAAGTGAATTTCTCCTTCTTCCCTTTGATATTGAAAACAATCTTCGCCTTTATCTGAATAGATGATAGCTTTAGCCGAGCATAAGAATGGTCTACCCAATATGATTGTTGCTCTTTTATTTCTTCCAGTGTCTACAAGCTGCGAAGTCTGGCTGGCACGTAAGAGCCTCTGATTCCCACACACACGTCTTCAAGGATTCCCTCGGGATAACAAAATGATTGATCTCGCAAGCTGCAAAGCACATATTCATTTTCCAAAGTGGTTCATTACCATAAATGTTTTCATAAATTACCTTTGGTAGTATGTTGGCGCTTGAGCCAAAATCACGAGAGAGCATTATCGAATGTGTGTTGTCCAATCTTGATTGTGATGACTGGTCTTCCCGGATCTTCCTTTTTTAGGTTTCATTGAGTCATCCAACCAACGACTTCCCGAGGTCTCTCTATAGTAACGACACGCATTATAAATATCGACAAGGTTTGCGGTTTCTAATTCTTCCGGTTGCCCTAGAATCTTTCCCCGTGTGGTTAGTGGAGCAGATAACGAGAAATCTGAGATTCTATCATTTTATTAAAACTGTGCTGATTCTTTATAGCTGAAGAAAAGCTTTCTAAACGAGTATTGATAAGTTCAAGAGCATTATCATTAGTTGCTATCTTTCTTGACAGATTCTTCATGGTCTTACCTTGGTTAACAACAAGATCTCTTAAAGAAGGTTGATAAAATTAAAATTGTTACCTGGATTGTTACCTTGGTAATTTCCTTGATAGTTACCTTGATAGTTGGGCCTTTGTTGGTTCCAACCTTGATTCTGTTGAGGGCGGAAATTATTGTTGTTATTGATAAAATTGATGTCCTCCGAGTCTCGGACAATTCCTTCCAAAGGTGGTCTAAGTTTCCACATTCTTCACATGTCATATGTGAGTCTTGAATTTGCATAATCTGCTCTGGGTTGAGGATCTCTATCCTCTAGCTTCTTCATGATAAGGTCCATTTTAGCGAGATAGCATATCTACTTCTTTTAGCTGGTGCATTCCCTCTTGCGAGTTTGACGTTCTTCACTCCAACCTTGGTTGGAAGCCATCTTCTCCACAAGTTTAGTGGCATGAGTTAATGTAAGTGATAAGAAAACACCACCAGCTGCGGCATCCATAGTTTCACGAGCACTGGGAATGAGCCCATGATAGAAGGTTTGCATCAATAGCCACTTCTCTATCCCATGGTGTGGACATTCTGAAATATAATCTTGAAAACGTTCCCATGCTTCAGGGACTGATTCATCATGCTTTTGTTGAAAATTGGATATCTTTCCCCTTAAGGCATTTGTCTTACCCACGGGAAAGAATTTAGCAAGAAAGGTCTGTAGAACATATATCCCATGATGTATTCTTATCTTTGGTAGCATAAAACCATTGCTTGGCCCTTCCCAACAGTGAGAATGGAAAGAGGCGGAGCAATATGGCATCTTCGGGTACGTCCTTCATAATAAATGTATTGCAAATCTCCAGAAAGTGTTGGAGATGAGCACTAGCATCTTCATGTGCCTTTCCACAAAATTGACTTGCTTGCACCATATTAATGAGCCCTGGCTTAAGCTCAAAGCCTTTGTCTCCAACCTCTACCTTCGGACCAACAAGAATGTTTTCCGTGGTAGGAGCTGAAAATTCACGAAGTGTCTTGGTTGCCATAGCTTCAAATTGAGATGTCAAGTCTTTAGTAACTTAATTAACTTCCGATTCAGTAGGTCTTGAATTATCAGACAAAGATGATGATGATGATGATGATGTAGGTGCTGGAGTTTATCTGAGTTTTGCTTTGGCCTCCCTGATTAATTTTTCAGGATCTTCAACAAAATTATCTGGAAGATTATTTTTCATACATATATTTTCCACGTATAAGATAAAAACAAAATAAAGAAACAGGGGTGAACCTGTTTGAGTATGTGATAATGGGTTCTCAATGCATTAGGTGATGTAAAGGGATCTCTCTTGTTTCCTTTATATGGTGTGTTTATAGGATTTTTGGCTAGCACCCTTTCTAACTAGTAAGTCGAAAACAATACCAACTTAATAGGAATAACACTGTCTAAGTTTAGGCTAATACCCTCCTAAACTAAGATAGCTGGAAAGAAATACTAGAAAAACTTTTGAAGTTTTGGAAACACATTTTCAAAGTAGAAAGATTGACTATGCTCTCTAAACTAGGAAAGTTTTGAAAAACAAAGCCAAGATAAAATTTATTTTCTCTAAATAGACTACGCCTTCCCGAAACGGCGCCAGAAATGCTTGTTGATATTTCTTACACGATCCCAATTAGGGCGGCGAAAAAGAAATATATATGGGATATCTATCTAATCATGTTAGCTTGGATATGGGATTAACCTCATGATCCAACAAAGCGGAGTTAGGCGGTGTTAGTAGTGGGGTGTAACTTAGCAACATTATCCATACTGGAGTTAATCTCACCGGGATATGTACTCAAGGTATACCACTCATTTCTAGGCATTACCTATACACTAGTCTGTCACCCTAGCAATAACGCTAAGAAATGCGGGGTATGGTGTTCTTGATTGGCCTTGATAAAAGAATGAACATGATATCTGCAAGCGCACAGATAGAAATACCAATTGTAGCACTTCACCGGGAGTAATCCGGTATCGTATTTATATTTTACCACAGGGGAAGGGAGTCTATGGAAAGGTAGAGAGAAAGGATATCTAAAGATTTATATATTATGATTTAGTTATGAGATCATCCACTTCACAAGATATATAATGCGAGTTGCCATAATTATCTAACATTACTCAATAGGATAAGTCACAAGATAAAGATAATTATATAATTGATAAATACCCAAGTCTAAGATCATTAAGCTACTAGAATCATACATGCAATTAGCATGTTATAAATTAGACTAGAATGAATATTCCTAAGATACTCCTAATCATACATGTCAATGAATACTACAATTAGTGCAATACATCTAGCTATCATGGCAAGGTTGGATTACTTCTACACATGGCAAGCATTACCAATGACAAATAAGGACAAAACTTATCCATCACCGTAATCTAACTTCGACGTGTCCTACATTCGGAGGGTGGATTCCAAAGGACTCAACAGGATTTGTCACTCCCGCGATCTACCACACGGCCCGGAATGTAGGGTGCAATTGTAGATAAACGTTGTATAAACACCACGTTTACACATTGCTTATCACCCACATAGTGATCATCTATATGGATGCTATACAATTCCATGCATAAAATATAAAGCAATCTTACTAAACTAAATATATAATCATAGCAAGCATAAACACATATCAATAAGAATATGATAAATAATAAGATCAAAGCCATAACAATTGTATTCTAAATATAAGAGTACTTATAGATTGAATACAAGAGAGAAGTCTCAAGAACGATCCTTGCTACTTCTTGACTAATCGGGGAACTCAAGATGAACTTGATCTTCAACTAGAACTAGTTAGATAGCTAATGACTACTAGTATGAACTAGAGCTTATGTCTAGACTTGGCTTTGGACTTGATGGGTATGAGTTGATAATGAATTTGTTATGAAATTGTTATGAGCCTCGGGGTCACCGGTCTTCTTATATAGTACCCGTCAATGAACGTCAACCCTTGGATCAAACCGACCTTGAACAACGGCGTAGAAACAACCTCAATATCGGTAGTGAACCGACATAAAAAGGGGAGGGCGACGGGGGGGCCCCACCCGGCGACGCCCGGGGGAAGAGTGGCGACCGCCCGGGTGGCATGCCACCTTGGCTTCCCGTTTCTTCTCCCGTCCTCCGGTGTCTTCTAGAATGTTTTAGTCCTCTTTTTTAGGGTTGAGTTGATTCACGGACAAGTTTGGTCTTGATAAGTCTTGTATATACGGAACTTTCTCCATTATTCTCTGCATTTATCTATTAGGTCCCCGCAAAGTCACGTAATACCAAAACTTCGTGGAATTATGTTAGTTAGACCCCTAGACTTATGTTTGGTCTTTGACTTTAGCCCTTAATTCATGTTTTTAAACTTGTATTTTTATGCTTTAATAGGTGTCAACACTCACTAGCACCAGGCCATCATGACCTGCGTAGAGTGTGGCAGGGCCATGCCACACCCCATCATGACAAAGAAATAGACTTGTTGGACATGACGAGCCCGCCGTGTCGCGTTCAATCAAGGGCCCACATAACCCAACCTCGGGCCAGGACGGCAGAAGGGTTTTTTCTAATGCCATTATGCAGGGTCTCGGATGAACGCATGCAACCTCGGGCGCCACCACCAGACAAGAGTGCACCGCCTACCACTAGTCAGCAAACGCAAGCTTGGGCGACAAGCTAAACGTAGAAGCTTCTACCAGATGTAAAAATAGAAACTCCTCCCTTGAGCTATAAAAGGCGGAGGTTGGACCACCAGAAAGGGGGCTCGAAGGGAGGGCTCTCCCCTTTCTATCTTGAGACTTGGGACTCTATGCTCCCTCTCTCCCTCGCTTGTATCCCCTACTACGAGCACCACAGTGCGAAGTAACATGAAGGAAGCTTGAAAGCTGGATGTAGGGCATTCGTGTAATCCGAACCGGGGATAAATCTTACATCTCCTATTCTTGTTTTCTTCATCGCACAATCACCTTCTCCCCCCTTCCCAAATGCTTAACGCATGTGGCATCATTTTCACTAGTCGAACTCTTGATAGACCCCGGTTTTCAAAACACCGACAGTGAGGGGATGACGAGGGGCATGGCGTGGCAAGGTGGCGGCGGTGTGGAGGCATGTAACAGCGTGCGGCGGTGGCATGACGAGCAGCCAGCGGCACGCGCCGGCCGGTGTGGGAGCGAGGGGGGGGTAGGTGGCGTCTGCGGGCGTTGGCGGGACATGTCGGGCCCGAGCTCGGGCGGGCCGCCCATGTATTTTACGAAGGTAAAATAGATAAAAACAACATTTCGGGTCGGGCTGAGGCCAAGATTTTTTTTGGGGGGATGCAGGATGATCTGTGTCCAGACCCATCTAGTAAGGTCCATGGGCGGGCCGGGTAGGGCCGGGCTCAAATTGCTTAGGTATAGATGGGGGGCGTTGTTGGCGCCAGACACGCCCCGGCCCTCAGTCGATGCTGATGGTTTCAAGGTGGTATGACGTCATGATTTCCGCTATCATCCTTTGAGTGCAGCGCCCAAACGCCACCAACCTGTCCCGCCGGAGATCCAAGGACTCTTCTTCAACTGCCTTGGACATGGCCATGTTGCTGTGTAGTGTCACTCCCCACCCCGCTGCTTCCGCTGCCGAGGTGTCAGTCATTAGGTAAGGGTGTGCAAGCAAAGTCATCCACCGTTTCCACGCCCCTTGGAGGCTCGATGCCCGGTCTCACCACTTGGGGCGTCTTGCTGTCACCTGACAGACCAGCGCGTACCATTGGCACCGGTGATGGTCGACGCCGTCGGCATCGGCGCCGATTAAAGCCTGCAAGGGACAGCGCCACTTCCGTTGCTCAAGTGAGCTACTTGCTTGAGCCTGACCCACTGGGGTCGGAACACCGCGCGTGCACGGTGTTGCACGCATGGATCGACCCAATGGTGGAAGAGTTTACCGCCGCATCGAGTCCGGTGTTGGGCCTGTTCACCGCTCGAACGGGTGGTCCGACTTGGTCGAAGCCGAGTATGCAGCCCTGATGGCTGCCGAGCCTGGCACGGCCGAGGAGGATGTCCTTCACCTCAGTGTCGGTTGTTCTTTGCCTATCCGGGCCAGAGGAAGGTAGGTCAAGCCTGACCTCACCACCACGGTCACTTGTTGGGCGACCGCGGTGACATTAGGGACGTCGAGGAAGGGGAGATCCTACGCCTCGAGGCATCATTGCAAGTGTGCCCTACTGCTAGGGAGGCATTGTCGCTACAACCCGGGCGCGACTCACCTACCTGTTGGATGCACCATAGTCGGTGGCAGATTTTGTGGCAAGCTTCAGGAAGCCAATGGAATGGCCATTGCTCTCAACGCCCAAGCTGCGACAAACATGGCCTCGCCGGCCATTCAAGGAAATGACCGATGAGGAGTTTATCCCGAAGCGCAATGTGCGCCTTGCTACCAAGAGCAAACATAGGGAGGGAAAGCCCGAGGCACAAGAGAGAAAGGTGATAATGAAGAAGATCGGCATCCAAGTGGAAAACAGCACCCGGACGAAGCGTCCTTTGATGAGCTCGGTGCAGCGTTTGCTCTTCTCCTTCAGCACGACACTAGGGAAGCAATGCAAACTTAATAACTTCAGAGGTAGGAAGCGGCGGCTGGCGGCACCTAGCGACCTTCGTGTCTCCTTTCCTCTGTGGTCGTAAAATTTTAACTACCATGTAATTGTTTACTTTATATCCAGTAGATAGGTTGTGAACTTGGCCAGTTGCGATGCCCACTCGATGTTGCACTCGTGCCTTTGTATGTGTTTGTGACTTTTCCTCTTAATGAAACACGGGTGAATGGCCCGATCGAGAAAAAAATATTAGAGGGTGTGCTTAGTTGAACCTATATTTACTTCAAATCGCCATGTAGAATTTTAGATATACATTTAATGACCAGCTGGCCATGCGTTCTTTTGATGTACATTGCACAGTTTAAATGTACATTGCACGGTTTAAATGTACATTGCTTGCAATTAGTTTAGAGCCTCAACTCTGGGCATGCGTCTTTTGGTACATTTAATACTTCGAATTCATTGTTATTTTGGAAATTTTGGTGAAAAGTTGGGGCTCTAAAGACAGCCTTGTATATCAAACTGAGCCTTAGAGTATATCACATCACCTAAAAATCCAAGGTGGCAGTGGCACTGCAATTAATGTCACTGCTTGGAAGATACAGTGATTTCAATGACGGAGAAGGCGACGGAAATGCCGCCGGCGGCTGCACCAAGTCTATAAAATGCACCCAGCCCTGGTTCTGATAGTCACAAAACAAATCACACACCAAATAACGCCGCTCAAGCTTGTAGGAGCGACCGAGCGAGATACAGTGCGAAAGAGAGGACATGGCGCCCATGACGAGCACAGTTGACGATGAGCTCGTTCAAGCCCAGGCAAAGCTGTGGTGCGACGGCTTCGGCTACCTGAAATCCACGGCCCTGCGGTGTGCTGTCAATCTCGGGATCCCCAACGCCATCCATCGCCTCGGCGGCGTGGCCTCGCTGTCGGAGCTGCACGCCGCTGTTCCCGTTGCCACAAGCAAACGGCCATGCCTCTCTCGCTTGTTGAGGTTCTTGGCCACGTCGGGTATCCTCAAGGAGGAAACCCCGGCAGACACCGCGGGCGGCGACACATACAGCAGCAGGTCCGTACTACCGCCAAACCGCGGCGTCTCGCCTGCTCGTCGACGACGAGGACGAGGATGCCGGACGTCGCCACCGATGCCTGTCGCCGCTCGTGCTCATGATCACCTCGCCTCCCTTTTTCTCGGCGTCTCAGAGCCTGGCCGATTGGCTCCAGAAAGAGGAAGGCGCGGTGGCGGCGACCGGAACAGGACACAGAGAGACGCCGTTCACTGTGGCGCACGGCGAGGACCTCTACGGTTTCCTCGGCCGCGACGCGTCGTCATCGTTCAGCGCGTGTTTTAACAAGGGCATGGAGTCCGACAGCGACTTCTTGGCTGACGCCGTCGTCCGTGAGTGCACCCAGGTGTTGGCGGGGTGACGTCCCTCGTGGACGTCGGAGGCGGCAATGGGTCAATGGCGAGGGCCATTGCCAAGGCCCTCCCTCATGTGAGGTGCTCGGTGCTGGAGCTGTCCTATCTGGTGGATGCCAGGCCTGCTGACAGCGCGGTCGAGTTCGTTGTAGGAGACATGTTGGAGTTCATCCCTCCGGCTGATGTTGTGTTCATCAAGGTACGAAATAGTTATGTACTGATTACTTTCTGATGATGTTTTTACCTTTAATTCACTAGCAAAGACACTAGTACTGTGTTGTGACACTTATGCTGTTTATATTACTTTATTATGACAATTTGAGCCGCATAACATATACTGAATTCATGTTGGATGTCATAATCATAGGTTATTAGCATCTACGTACTCATCATTACACTATACCTTACCACAGAGTGTGCTATTGAACTGGAGTGACAAGGAATGCATCAGGATCTTGAAACGAGCCAAAGAAGCTATTTCCACCGGAGAAACAAAGGGAAAGGTGATAATCGTGGATTTCATAATGGGGTACCCACCTAATCAACAGGCATCTGAAGCCCAGATTTCGTTAGATATGAAAATGATGGTGGCAACAACAGGAAAACTAAGAGGAGAGGAGACATGGAAAAGGATTTTCCTAGCTGCAGGGTTTACTCACTACAAGATTGTCCCTGGTTTGGGACTTCGGTCACTCATTGTGGTCTATCCATAGCCGTGGGTATGACTTATGCAGGAGTGAAGGCAACCTGCTATATATATGGATCTCTCGGTCGCTCCTCAAATGTTGTTTCTTTGAATAAAACTATAAATTATTGTCAAATGTTGTTTGTATTACAAGAAAAACCGTTGTGTCATGCACTGGTAAATATGCAACTATGTTTATTGTCAAATGTTGTTTGTATTACAAGAAAAACCGTTGTGTCATGCACTGGTAAATATGCAACTATGTATTGTTGTGAGAGCTTTATTGTAAGTTATAATGGTCGCCCTAATGCTATGGCGGTAATAAGAGCAAGTTTGTTTTATCTACAACATTGTGTTATTAGACCAACTACAAAAACACATGGAAACAAAGTCAAAAAAAAAAAACACATGGAAACACGTTAAATACACCACGGTCCTTAAACTTGTGATATTGTGCCACTTAGGTTGACAAACACTCAACCTAAATTCGAACCCCTAAATTCATTGGCATACTCAGCTCTATTTTGTTCTGCTTTGGTCTTTATAGAATTATTTTTGGACAAGTGCAGAAGAAAAATCAGGATTATCATCTCTTATACTCCTTGCCATTTCAATGTTGCTGCAAAGAAACATATGATATGACGGACAGTGACTTCGCTGCAGAGAGGCCTCCGCGTCGTCCGTGCGGGCGACCTCGGGAGGCGTTTCGAAACTCCGCCGCCAGGGCCTCCCCCTGTGTTCCCGGCGCGCCGCGGCGCCGCCCTCTGGCCAGCGGTGGTGGCGGCCAGCGGAGGCGCGCCAACAAGGCCAACCCTTGCAGCCACCTCTCCACTCCCTTCCTCTCCCTCTCTCCCCCCCTCCCTCCATCCTCGAGCTCAAGGTTTCCGGCGCCGGAGGTGAGCAAGATGGCTGTCCATGGCGGATCCGTGCCCTCTAAGGATGGATCCGTCGACCCCCGCCCTGGATCTACTCTCCTCCGCGACTCGAGGAGGCGGTGCCCGGTGCGGCGCCTCTTAGGGTTTGAGGTGCCGGAGCTCCGGGGGTCCGACGGCGGCGGGCGCACGCGCCGCCTCTCGCAGCAAAGTGACCAACGACTTGCAGCTGTAGCGCGACCGTGGTGCAGCAGATCCGAGCCCCCCCCGCGCGCGGATCCGGTGGCCCCGGCCAGGATGTGCGACCTCGTCAACTCGGAGGCCGCCTCTTCGACAAGGTGTTCGAGAAGGGGGCCGCGCCATGGGGAGCAGCGACCAAGGCGGCAAAGGCGGGCAGATCTGGGCGTCCTCTCCGCGTCCATGCCATGCAGGCCTCCTCTCCTCCCCATCTCGAGCTCAAGATTTGCAGTGAATAGATGCACGGCGGCAAACCAGTTCCTGTGTGCGCATAGCGGAGAAATCCCTGTCCGGCTCTGTCCGGGCTGACGACGATGGCGCAGGCTGCGTCATCCACCTCCTTGGAGGCGTCGTTGAGCTTTTACGTTTCCTCGGGACATCACGCCATGGGACTGGCCATTGTGTATCCTGTTGCGGCTAGTGGCGGTGGCTTGCCAACTCCGGAATGCCGGGTTGGTCTAGAATCTGGGCGAAAGCCTTATCTCGTCTCTATGTCGGTCGATGACAATGGCGCTCTTGCGTCATGCCCCTCCTTGGAGGCGTCATTGAAGATTTTGCCACTGCCATCTGAGCGACGCAGTTGCATCTTGGGTGAATCCCTCATTTGTTGACGGCGTCGTTCTTGCGACCTCCTATACTCCGACACCACTATGAGCTCTCCGCCATCCTCTCCACTCCCCCTCCTTGCTCTTTCCTTCCTTGGTGTGTCAGGGTGAGACTGGCCTTCACTGTCGGTCGTTGCTGACATTCTGACGAGTATCCTCCTCTGGCACCTCTGCTCCGTCGGCGCTCTCCTTGATGGTGCAAGAAAATCATATGCCGGGTGGAGTTTCCCACCACTGCTGCCATTCCCCTTCATGGTTTCCTCCCCATGGACGGCGTTGGATGGCGGTATGTGGGGCCCGGATGTACCGGGAGGATGTCCCCATTAGCTTGAAGGGAGGTCATCGTGTCCGCGAACCGGGGTCTGCGTGTTCGTCATCACTCTTAGTCCCCATTCCAGTGTTGGCCCTCGGGGAGTGGGGGGACAGTGGAGCGGCGTAGCTACAAGGAGTGGTGCAGGGCACAAGGGCCGTGGTGAAACCGGCGAGCATGTAGTTCGGCGGCGGCGCAAGTTGAATTTCGGTCAGCGACTTTCAGCTTAGTCTATGATTGTCCCTGGTGTTGTACTGTGTTATTGTTATGTTCTACGATGTTGTAATCTCTCTCTCCCTCCCTCCCTCTTGTTGTAACAAACTATGTACCAAGGCCACCAATTTCACCCACCGGTTTTCCCGGAATCTGTGAAATATAAGCAGGTGGGCCCATCCCCCCCCCCCAAGTGTTCTCGAAAAAAAAAAATGCTGCTGCAAAATGTCCCGATAGAGCTATACAACCATATGTGTAATTGGCTTTCATCGTTTTCAGAAATGAAGTTCATATGCTTGTGGACGATTGTGCTGTTGTAAAGTTTTTTTTTTAATATTGGAACATGAATACAAACTAAACAAGGACAGATAGAAGTTATACAAAATGACACCACTACAAAAAAAAAATCTTTTACAAGGCACTTCTATTTTATTTACCATGGTGGCGGCGACCTGCCGGATCCGTTGGGCAGGCCTACGCTATCGCTACCGGGTAAGGGGTGTGCCCTGCTTCTCTGCCCCCAAGGTCGTCCTAGCCCCTCCGACGGTTGATTAACCGTGACGGTCTTTAAATTAACTGTGGAGATTCAAAAACCGTCACAGTAAATTGAATAACCGTGGTGGTTTTTGTAACTAGCCCGCCATAGAAAATCAGGCCTAGCCCATCAGCCCAACAAGCCCATTTCCTGGCCGCAGTATATATATGAGGACTAGGGTTCCCACTTCACTTCTCTCCCTCCCAACTCACTCCACCCAGCCCGACGCCTCCGCCCGTGGATGCGCGCCGCGCTGTATACCTCCCCCGATGGCGCCCCTCCTCCGTCTCTCCGCCCAGCCCGACGACCCCTCCCGTCGGTGCCTCTCTCCCATCCCATCCCCGACTCCCTCCCGGCGCCGGCATCGGCGTCTCCCCTCCCGGGGGGCATGGGGACAGCTACGATGGCGGTGGCGCCCTCCCCAGCCAGATGGTGGCACATGGGGCAGCCCGATGGTGGCAGCGGCACATTGGGGGTGGCGCCGGCGGCATCCCCAAGCACGGATCCAGCATCCCCGAGCACGGCGGTGGCGGCGGCCCCCGGCACGGGATCCAGCGTCCCGAGCACGGGCGGCGGCGGACCTGAGCACAGATTCGACGGCCCGAGCATGGCGGCGCAGCCCATTAAGGTTAGGGTTTCCATTTATTTCCTTTTTGTTTATTTTTCATTCGTTAACGATGACCTTTGTTAACCGCCACCGTAAATCTGTTATGTAGTAGTGACTGTTTTTTTTTTTCTCAACCACGCCTCACGTATTTAACTTGCTTTTTGCAAATCACAATTGGGCTTTACCCTTTGCAAATCTTGTGCACTTCTGTATATACACAAACCAATGAACTCTATAAAGAATCGACTTCCTGTAATCCTATTTTCACAAAAAAAATTGGGGAAAGAAGCATCTACTGCATGCAACCAGGACTTGCAGGACTTGCAGGACTAATGAGTAATCTCAACACATCAACCAGGCTTCCAAGGTAGCACGCACGCCATGCAACATCTTTCCCTTCGTCTGGAAAAACCGAGCGCGCGCCTCCACAGCGAGATCCAATGCCGCTCTTCGGTTGGTTACTGCTAAACAACTCCACGCTTCTTCGGTTGGTTACTGCTAAACAACTGTATCCAATGCCGCTCCAAAACCTATACCTCAAGAATATTCTTGAAGATGATATATGTGAGCTCTGTGGCAATGAGGCCGAAACTGCTGATCTTCCATTGCTCAGTTCTGGAATCACATCGGTTGGGCTGGGTTTGATCTCTCGGAAATCTCAGAACTGTGGCTACTAACCCGTCCTCCACACAATCAGGCTATGAGGCTACACACTTCTCCATGATGATCTTGCTATGCTGCTGGCAGATTTGGAACCACCGCCACGACGTCGTCTTCGTCATCAGCAACCTCCTTTAAGTCGCCTCCTACACAATTGAAAGGAGTCTTGTCACCTATGGAGCAGTCGTCTTTGCCCTCAAGATCGCTTCATTGCTGATCTCAGGTGTAATTAATTTATTTGTAATGAATTAGCACAATGTAAGACTATGATCATGTAACATTTAAGTGTGTGGCTCCCTCCTCCGCCTTACCGGAATCAATGGAAAATGGGGCTCTCCTCCCTCCGGTGAAGTCTTCCAAAAAAAAAATCCACTGCTTCTCTACAGGATAATTCCCCTTGTGTACAGAAGAATGAGCAGAGACACCAGGGTGACCATGTTGATCAGTCTCTTCACCTTCTCAACTATCCAAGTCCCATCAGACGACAACATACTACGATCAGAATCTTCCAACATTTCTCGGTTTGAGTTCGTCGCCGCCACGGTCATCGAAAGCGATCGGCAATTTGTGTGGCGTGGACATGGCTGCCCAACACGATGAGCGGCCCGGGCAGCCATGATGTCGGTGGCGAAGCCAGGAAAAATTGCCGCCGGGGTCGGCACTCAAAAGTAACCGAGCATTGACTTCTAGGTTGCGATAATATAATGCCATATATAACATAAATTAACATTAATACTACATGTTGAGACAAAATAAACTATTACATATCACAATAGTAGTTACCTCTTACAAAGTCACTCGACGATTACGATCCTCCATCTTGTGAAAACGAACTATCACATCGTCAATTGGAATTGTGGCAAAAAATCCTTGTTCTATGAAGCATATGATATAATCCTCCTTCTATCTGCTGGATCATATGGAAGCTAGCTCATCAAAATTTACCTCATACCGTGAGATCTGCGGCGCGCTGAATAATACGATTAGTGTTTGCTGCATGGACACGAACATCTCCATCTCCATCTGTTGACGATAAAATCGGTAACACACCAAAACAAGAGCTAGATCGCTCTTAGGGCAAGCCGAAAATCGGGGATCGGCAAGCGCCTAGAGATATCCACACACGGACCTTGTGCCTCCAACGATGAGCGCGTCACGCAAGACACGTCGTCGGAGGAGCCTCGTCGGGGCGCGGTGCGCAAGACATGCCGGCGAAAGTCTCTTGAAACCGAAACCCCACACGCCCGGGGCGGACCCGTGAGGCGTGCAGCGGCTATGGGCTGCCCTAGCCGCCCGACCGCTCTAGGGCGTTGTTGTCGTCGATCTTCCGTTCATGGCATCGGCGAAGAAGGAGGGAGGATGACCTACAAGCAAGACGGTAGTAGATGTGTTTTTGTCGATTGGATGTAGATGGGATCAAATCGCCCATAAACCTCTTTATTATATAGAGGGGGTGGTCTTATCCCTTTAGGAAACCATCCTTGGACGTTTCCAAGTACCAAAAACCGACCTAAACACGATTGGAAACAAATCGGTTCGGATCTCGTCACGGACCGCGGGCTGCGTCGGGGTGACCGGGCGCACGATCGGCCTTGACCGGGACGCTCGGTCGATCGATCGTCTCGGCGAGAGGTTCGTCTGCGCTGTAAACTGACCGGGACCACGCGGACCGGGCGCTGCACGGACGCATGGGCGCGGTCCGGTCGGTGTCCCAAACCAGCCTACTCCAGGTGGCCGACCGACTTCGGGGGGGAATGACCGGGACGCTCCGGTCACCGCGTCTGGCGAGCGAGGTCTGCAAGCGCGACCCAACCGGACGCGCGAACCGGACGCTGACCGGCGCCGCCGGTGAGTCCGTCGCATTCCGTAAAGCCGTTTTCGATCCTCCTCGAGAATTTGGCAAAGTCTGAAATTTGCGGTGACTTGGACCTCCAAAATATGGCTAAGTCTGGATTTTTACCATGACTTAGCCCATGCCATTTTTGGGTGTCAACACATGCCCCCCTGTTTTCAGGTGAGAAGTGCACGAGCCTGAAAACAAAACAAGAAAAACTAAACAACACGAATGCCCATCGTATTGGTCGTCCAGTGACTAAGGGCGATACTATGTATCGGCCATTTTATTCTAAGGGCGATGCATGCATCGGCCATTGTTTGGAGAGCACTAGGCCTCTTGCCAAACACTAGGGAAATACTTTTTCAAATACCTCCCGTTAATCGCCTTATCTTGGCGTTTTCCATCACTTGTTGACTCAAGCACATAGGAGTTCCCAAATATCACTTTGACCACCTTGAAAAGACCTTTCCAATTGGGTGACCACTTGCCAAATTGATTGCTCCTCGACCCTATCGGTAATATAGTTTGCCAAACTAAATCACCGATTTGGACCGATTTGTTCCTGACTTTTTTGTTGCAGGCTCTTGCAACACGGGCTTTGTCTTTCTCAATTTCCTTTAGAGCTTGTATTCTCTTACCGGTTACCTCGTCGATGTTGTCCATCATCAAATCATGATACATAGTAGGAGATAAGTCATTTTGTTTAGCAAATCTATATGCATCCAAATTTACCTCAACGGGTAACACCGACTCTTGTCCATACACCAACTCATAAGGAGTGACTTTAGTTGCACCATGCCTCGATATGCGATGAGCCCACAAAGCTTCTGACAAGACCTCATGCCACCTTCTTGGATGTTCTATTATTTTCTTCTTAATAAGCTTGATCAAAGTTTTGTTAGTTGACTCTGCTTGACCATTGGCTTGAGCATAATATGGAGATGAATTTAGCATCTTAATCTTATATGATTCGGCAAAATCCTTCACTTCCTTAGCCATAAATGACGTCCCTTGATCCGTAGTTAATGTTTGAGGAATGCCGAATCTATGAATAATATGCTCTGTGATGAACTCAATTACCTCCTTGTGTGCCATGTTCTTCAATGGAACTGCTTCCGACCATTTAGTGAAGTAGTCGGTAGCAACCAAAATGAACTTATGCCCCTTCGAAGATGGAGGATGAATCTGTCCAATGAAATCCAAGCCCCAACCACGGAAAGGCCACGGTTTGATTATAGGATGAAGCATAGCAGCCGGCACTAGCTGAATATTCCCAAACCGTTGACACTCTTCACAACCACAAATGCCTTCATGCACTTCTCCCATTGCCACTCTTGCTTGATCAGCCCCTAGACACTTTAGTAACAAGTCTTCGGCAGTCCTCCTATAAAGCTCATCATTATGCAATGTATACTTGAAAGCAAGCCGCTGAATATTCTTGTCAACTTTATCACTAGGATCCTGCAAGAAAGACAAGAGAGGAGTCCTCCAATCTTCTAAATCGGTACTACCATTGTCCAGAACAGAAATAGACCGATTTAAAAGAATTTTACATTGCCGGCCCAAATTACTAATGACATCGGTTTGTCCAATTAACTTGGTTGAACCGAATTTTCAGTAGAATCTGAAACAAGCAAACTTTCATGCATCGGCAAATGTTGTAAATGAAATTATTTATCTTTTACCTCGAAGCCGGATGCATATTGAGCAAGCAAGTTTGCTTCTTTGCATACATTTTATATGCAAATATCTAAAAGCACGATTAATACCATCAATCGGCCAAACTTGACAAAGTAAGGCACGATTGAAAAAGCGCATATAATCGGCTCAAATATGATTGAACATTAGCTACGATTTAAACATGCATAAATTCAATCGGTTGAACTTGATAAACAAATAAAAACCATGATTAAATATACATGTGATCGGCTAAGTTTGTCAATCATATATGCACCTTCTTCTTGCCCCTCGGGCCTTAAGTTACCGAAGTAAAATTCTCTAGGGGGCTTCTTCAAATAGCACGATGGTTATAAATATTCATCGGCTATATTGCATGCTCAGGGCGATAACAAAGTATCGGCCACATGAATTCACACACAGGAATATGCATGACCGAAATAAAATATTTCGGCTCTTGATCATTGATAAGCGTGATAATTCGACATCCCTCCATAATATAAAGGCCCATACCAAGAATCAACATAAGAATATGAGGGATAACCATGCATACCATGAGGTGAATTCCACATAAGCACGGGCAGAGAAAATGGATGATGCCATGACCAAGGATTTTGATGATTTGGTGCAAACCTCCAACTTGGCAATTGTGTCTTGAATCTTTTTCTTCTATGTTTTGTCTTCGTTGCACCGCTTTCTTGATCATCATCCTTTCGATCTTTAATGCTTCCTTTAGGGACCCATGCTAAGCCCCTTTCTCTTAGCTTCTCTGCACCGAGCTTACGTAATTCCTTTTCCTGCCATCTTGGTAAACCGATTGAGCATATCGGTTTAGTCTCTGTTGTGGACAGTGACATTTCTTTCTTGTTCTTAGGTACTTTTATCTTCTTTTGTTCAGATTTAGTACCCGCAATATAAACGGCTGAATTTTCAACTTGTTTACCATCAATAGCCAGATTTTTCAACAACGTAATCGGCTTTTCAATGGTGACACTTAGATCTGAACTTTTCTTTTTCCGTCCATCATACTTCACGCGGTAAACTTGTTTTACCACTTTCCCTTTTGGTACAGCTCCAGACCGATTTTGATCAAATCGGTCTTTGTACGATGATGAATCTTTCAAGCGTCTTGGAGCTGCATACTCCACATGTTGTGGCTCGAAATATGATGGAACATAAACCTTCCTTTGCCAATGTTGTTTTTGAGGATTATGCTTTGGAGACAACTTTGATGCTTGGGTTTTCTTTAATCGATTCGCTTCCCCTATCTTTGTATATTTGGCTAAGAGCTCCTCGAAGCTAAGCTTCGGTCTCCTATTGCCTTTTTCTTTGTCATGCTCCTTGCCTCCATTAGCTTTATGAGCATCCTCCTTTTGATGAACATGCTGCAAAAAATGACCTCCAGCCGATTCCCCTTGCTCAATGGAATGAACCGGCTTTTGGTGGAGATGGAGAGATTTTATTTGCCCCCCAGTGTCTTCTAACATTGGAGCAACTTTGCTATCTTTTGAAATATCTTCAATTTGAACTTTGTGGATAACATTTTTGCCTTCACTTGAGGGTCTTCCATCTCTCTCTTGAGCATTAGAGCCTTGAGCTTCAAGTGAATCGGCTAGTAGTGCAAGCCGATTCAAAACCTGTTTTGCCATCGGGGCCGATTGAATCTAATCGGTCCACTTGTTGAGCTTCAAAAACCTCAATCGGTCATTATCAATGTCCGATTGGATCTCATGATGAAATACATTGCAACTATGAGTATTATGATCAAATGAATTACACAACTTGCAATATATAAGCTCTTCCAAGTTCTGAGTTGATGGCAAAGCATTGTGATTAATATGCCTAATAAATTTACTTTTCAGCAACATGTTAAAGACATGATCACAAATGATAGAACCAAAGGTGAGCATTAAATTTGTAAACCGATTTTCTTGTAGAATCGGCTTCAATGCTTGGCAAGCGAAAAGATTATCTTTAACACTAATCCATTCGGCCGCACCTTTACAATCATCTTTCATGCCAGAATTAAATGTAGAACAAACATCGGCATGAGCAATATTCTCCAATCTTAGCCCCGAATCATGAAACCCGAAGTAATTGCAAAATTTATATCTCATTCGGGACCAAGTATGAATTGAATTTAAAATATGTAAAGCAATCCACATATATGTATAATTCACATTAAGCATTGGGAAAAGCTTTAACTTTGAAACATTATCATCGGCCTTCCAATTGAAGACAACATGTAGGCCGATGCAATCTTGTACCTTAGTGACGAAAGATGTAGCAACCAAAGTTCTGCTGTCGATGATCTCACCGTTAGCAATACTTTTGAAAAGAGTTTGTGTGCTCTCTCCAGCGCCACTAATTTCCTCCTCAGGCTCTTCTTGTGTCCCGACGCCCACCATAGTAGTGGCGAAACTTTCTGAAGCACCTGCGGAAACATCTACAACAATAGGAATCGACTTAGCCGACTCGGAAGTCGTCAATGCCGATTCATATTTAATGGCAGCAACCTTAGCCAGCTTCGGCTGCCTGGGGCCAGCTTAACCATCTCAAGTAATGTAGTTTGCCTAGCTGACCGAGTTTGTTCCTCCTTATTGAAGCACGATTGGCCATGGCTCAATCGGCTACAAGGTAAGTACTTCTTTGCCTAATTTGAATTTCACTAGCACGCACTCTCCTTTGGTGAAGATTTTGACCCATTAATGGGCGAGGAACCAATGCTTCACCTCTATGTGTGTGCTGCACCTTTTTTCTTATAAATAGCTTGACCGATTTGAGCAATCGGTCTTGCTGATTTTTTCTGTCCACTAGTTCTAAGAATTGATTCCAGCAATCCCTTTTGGATGATGACACTAGTGGTTGACCTCTCGCTTATGAATGGGAACATGAGCTTGCCCCCGAGCCTAGAAGACTTGATGGTGATCTTGAGGCTTTCCCCGATTATCATTAGATTTTTGTAGCACCACCTCACGATCTGAATTTTGCCTTTTCTTCTTAGGTTCTCTAGGCTCGCCGATTATGATATTTTTTCCAATAGTGGAATCGGCTTGCCCCGGTCGAATTAAGATGGTCGGATTATTTTTCTCGGAATTTCGCCATCGAAGGTGTCTTCCCCGCAAGGTAAAGAATGTGCATCCTCTCCTAAATTGGTCTTATCGGTTTTTGGATGCCGAAGAGAGCAATTTGGATTGATTGCCGAGGCAATCGACTTAGTCGACGAAAAGTCGGTTTGACCGATTCAAGGCAGGTGTCATGAGTAGCACGTTTTCGATCTTCCTCACACTTTTCTCGAGTAATGTATGCCTCTTGATAGTCAATTAACCATCCTTCCTCAACCATTGTCCTAATTTTGATTGGCCTTTTCTCTGTGTTTCTTCCAAAGAATTCATAGAACAACTTCTCTAGAATAGACCATGACCAAAACAACAATTTTCGGGTAAAGATGTAAACCATGCAAAGGCAATACCAAAGTGAGAGATAAATGAAAAAATTCCGTATTTTTATGTAGTCTTCTTTACTGGCAGAACCCAAGTGTGAGAGATATGCATCAATATGCTCCTTGGCAGTCATACCACTTTCTCCACAAAACATATGAAATTTAGGCACCCGCCAACCATTAGGATATTCCAAATAATCATAATATAGCATATAAGGTCCGTGATATGCGGGTATTCTCCATTTAGAAGATCCGGGTGGATTTACGGCATGACCTGACTGTTGATTAGCAAAGTTTGCTTTGAGGAAGTCAAATACAAATGCTGAATGATAATCAACATCTTCCCTCAGTATCTTGTTGGATTTTTGTTAATTCGGCTAGGATTAAATGAAGCCGAATTACGAGAATAATCACTATCATAGGGTGCTGAATTTTTATTGATTCGCTATGGTTATTATTAATAATACGAATAGCCGAATCATGAACATTAATACCTGCATAAGATATTGATTTTGTAGAGCAATTTATTTTGTCATGAATCGGCATGTCACGTTGTGAACTTATAGCCGATGAACGCATATGTGACATGTTGCTAGAAGAATTAAAACTCAAAGAATTTTCAGCAATCATCGGCTCTTGATCATAACATGCATAATTATGATGTGGAAGAACATTATCAAAAGTAGTAGCCGATGAAATATGTCTAGTATTACTGTCACTAGCAACATCACCACGAGAATTTATATTACTTGCAAAATAATTATTAAAACTATCATATGAATTTGCAAGTTGTACCTTAGGATAATTGTAGCAATATTGCGATGAATGATTTCCGTACTCCATGTACTCTTGTAATAATTTTCTGATATCCGAAAATATATGCCAATTTACGTGGAACAACAATAAGTGATCTCCACCGCTGGCACCTCACCTCAGGTAGCAAAACAGTATAGTAGATTTATTTTCTTTCTCCCTCGATGCAAGCGCAAGGCAGTTTCCAAACTCCACGTGATGAGCTAATGTGTATGCTCGTGTGTATATATATGAAATATGGTAATCCCAATTTACTTGATGTGAAACTGAAGAGCTTTCCAATTCACTTCAGCTTGCTGTGGTTCAAACCGGGATAACCTGCCAAGATGAATATGCAGCAGCCGATTCGAACACGGTCGGCTTTTTAGCCTGAATCGGGTTGTCCGCAAAGACAGTACGACCTACAATCGGCCGTGGAGGCCGATGTTCTCGTCGATCGGCAACAGAAAAGCAAATAATAGATCAATTAAGAATATGGCTAGGGTAAATAGATTTGATCGGCTGCAAATTAGAGCCGAAGTAATCTTCTTCCCCAGCAGAAGTCGCCAAAAAGTGTGTTGACGATAAAAATCGGTAACACACCAAAACAAGAGCTAGATCGCTCACGTAGGGCAAGCCGAAAATCGGGGATCGGCAAGCGCCTAGAGATATCCACACCTGGACCTTGTGCCTCCAACGATGAGCGCGATACGCAAGACACGCGTCGTCGGAGGAGCCTCGTCGGGGCGTATGCAAGACACGCCGGCGAAGTCTCTTGAAACCCCAAACCCCACACGCCCGGACGGACCCCGTGAGGGCGTCAGTGCGGCTAAGGCTGCCCTAGCCGGCCCGACCGCTCTAGGGCGTTGTTGTCGTCGATCTTCCGTTCATGGCATCGGCGGCGAAGAAGGAGGGAGGATGACCTACAAGCAAGACGGTAGTAGATGTGTTTTTGTCGATTGGATGTAGATGGGATCAAATCGCCATAAACCTCTTTATTATATAGAGGGGGTGGTCTTATCCCTTTAGGAAACCATCCTTGGACGTTCCAAGTACCAAAACCGACCTAAACACGATTGGAAACAAATCGGTTCGATCTCGTGACGGACACGGGCCTGCGCCGGGGTGACCGGACGCGACGATCGCCTTTTGATCGACGCCCGTCGTCGGTGCGCCCGCGCAGAGGTCCGCAACGCTGCAAACGACCGGACCCCGCGCGGACCGACGCTGCACCGACGCGCGTGGGCGCGTCCGGCCGGTGTCCCGAAACCAGCCTACTCCAGCTGGCCGACCGACTCGCGAGGGGGAATGACCGACGCCCGGTCACCGTCTGGCGCGAGAGGTTCGCAAGCGCGACCCAACCGACGCCGCGCTGACCGACGCTGGACCGGACGCCCGTGAGTCCGGCCGCATTCCGAAAAGCCGCTGATCCTCCTCGAGAATTTGGCTAAGTCTGGAAATTTGCGGTGACTTGGACCTCAAAATATGGCTAAGTCTGATTTTTACCATGACTTAGCCCATGCCATTTTTGGGTGTCAACACCATCTCTTCTTACTCTTGAAGTATCGCCATTATTATTCTCATCATCGTCGGCCGGTGGTAATTTCCTTTTAAAGAACCCATCCAATTTGCTTTGAGTGCCTACCAAATTCGTCATCATAAAAAGAATATAAATATATAATAGATGCTAATGTGCAACTCTGCAAGGTGCAAGCCGTACTGATACTGAACTAGTGAATTGCGCAATTAGCATACGCATACATACATACCTGACATCTCCGAAAGACAGTGACGCGGATCACGGAGGCCAGGCTAGGCCACGAAGCTTTTTTGCGGTTTTGCCGCCGGCGGCTGCCTGCTTGGCCCTAGGATTTGTGAGATTTGTGTCTCGCGTGCTGCCGTGTATTCTGGACAGTAATGAGGATCACGGCGGCCGGCGGCATTCTAGATCTATCCACTAAGGAAATACGATGGACTCTGGCTAGGCTCAGCAAGTCAGAAGATAATTGGACTCTTAGTGCTAATGGGCTGTTCGGTTGGGTGCTAGCCCGCAGGCGGCCGGGGGTCTAGATACTTTTTTTACCGGGGTCTACCACGGCAAAATTTTGCAAGCGTACACGTACAACGCCGAAGTCGTCGGTGTCGGGCGACCCCGTCGATTGTACGTAGCCGCCAGACGCCCGATGTATATACAGTACTTGTTTTGAGATGACTATTGGGATTTGGAGAAAGTGTGCCAACAGCACACCCCTTCTCTATTCATTCCTTCTCGCTTTTACATAATTGTCCTCTTACATCTTTGTATTTTGAGCATTATACACTTCAAAAAGAGAAAAAATCATCCAAACATTAAAATTCACAAAAGAAAACACCTCAAATGGTGGTCTTGGCAGCAGAAATGTTGCTGTCTCCAAGAATCATGATCTTCCATCCGTTAATTTTGCTACTCTCTCCAACACATATTATTTGACATTGCTTAGTTTATATTTTAAAAATAGCCAAGCTCAAATATAATAAAATGGTGGTAGTAATATTTGACATCGGCATTGGCGCCTTGAGGGCGCCGCGTTGACGCTCATGGCGCCCATGGTAGCGTCGCCGCCGTTGGCGGTGCCGCCGATGCCGAGGACGCTTGTGGCTAGCGACGCCAATGGCGATGTCGTGGTCATCGGTGATGTCGTTGGCGCCATTGGGGGGCGCCCTCGTCGGCATTGGTGCCCTGGTGGTGGTCGCTGGAAGCGCCCTTTGGAGGCGTTGTTGATGTCGAAGATGTCGGGGGTTGAGGTCGGCGCCCTCGGCGATGATGTCGGGCGACGTTGTTGTATTGGTCCTCATGATAATGGCATGGATGCTCCTAGTGTTCCCAATGTTAGAGAAGATGTTGGTAGCATAGTAACTTATCTGGCCAGCGGTTGGCGCCGAGATGCGCGCGGTCTTGGCGGGGGCGTGGGCGGCTCATGGCCGAATTGGGCAACCTGCTGCTCGGCCTGAGCGCCGGATTTGTTGTACTCGAGAAACCTGTCCTGGTTTACTCATCACTTGAGAATCGAGGCGCCCCTCAAAAAAAAAAATCGAGACCGATAAAATATTTCCATGCATCTAGCAAACCCATCGCCTTGCACATTATTATTCCTACCAAAAATGACAGAGATATAGCCGGTGTTGGAACTAATTAACTATATATATCATCAGGAGTAATTGTTATCAACAAATTAACTAATTAATTAAAGCACTCCATTATGTATGCCATTGGCTGGTGTCACTTTTATATGCTTTCTCCCACATTTCGATCTCCACCCAACACTTCACCATGATAACAACCTGGGCCTGGGCGCCTGCCTGAGCTCCATTGCTAGTGTTGGCGTATACTTTAGAATCCGTAGTTTTGCACTAGGATAAAGTCTTAAATACGCCTGATTTTATAAGTGCCTTAGGTTTGCCCGGGCTTCATTTGTACTCTGGGGTCCGCCTTTTGATACGTACACACCACACGTTCCAGCTTTCCACACTGGCTTACTTTTTACTTTTATCTTTTCTAATCAGCCCGACTTATCAAACATTGTATTGCATGATATATGTTTTTCTATAATAAACACTTATCAGGCACAGAAACCATCAGTCGAACAGCTAGTACGAGAAGACTTATCATGGCATGCATATGGTGGTAGCTAGTCGGTGCATGCTAGATTCAAACGTGTCGCTGTTTAAAGCACACGGAGAAGGACGACAGTTTGTTTTCAATCCACTTTGTCGTCAGGGAAAAAAAATTAGAAGTACAATACAAAATCTAGCTATAGCAGACCTCGTAGCTAAAATGGACAATGACGAACCGTGGCTACGTTAAGGGCATCTATATATATATATATATATCTCCGCAAGCCAGCAAGTAAGGTATCTAGCTTTCCAACAATCCACGATGTGGCAAGAATTTTTTAAGCACCGCTACCCACAATGTGCAAGTCGGTGCTCAAATGCTCTCCTTCCTCTTCTTAGCATCGATCCCTGCCCACGTTGTAGATAGTCTTAGAGCTACTAGATATTCAGATCCAGAGTCCTGGTAAATAAATAAATTATTAATAATAGCAAATACAAACGTACGTATTACCCCGGGTAGCTTGTTTGTTTAACGTTTTTCTTGGGGGTGGGGGGTTGTGTCTTGTGGATGCTCTGACGAGTGGAAGTGTTGTAAATGACTGACTGCTAGTAGTAACGCATGTTAATTTCACTCCCAAAGGCATACACGCACATGAGGTAAAGCGCGTAGGCACGATTATTGTCTAACATTCTTTCCATACCTCGGTAGTTTAGAGCACGTATAATAATGGGCTATAAGCCAAGCCAGTCAACAATTTTGGTATTCTGATCAGAGAGCCAAGAACCAAATAAATGTCTAATAGATCTCGGGTAGAGTTAAACCAGTAGCAAGATACACCATCCTCCAAACCATTTTTGCATAATGACAATCCATGAAAAGACGTTGGATTGATTCGGTCCAAGTTACAGCCAACGCATTTGACGCCTTTCCAGTTTTTCCTAGCAGGATTTTGTCTTTAGTTAAGATAACCTCTTTTTGTAAAAACCAGAGGAAAATCTTAATTTTTAGAGGAATTTTAATCTTCCAGATTTTCTTGTGTCTGAAAGGTTGATGGGTATTAATCAAATACATATACATTGAGCGGACCGTAAACAACCCAGATTTGGTTAGGTTCCATCTGAATGAATCTGACCCATCCACCACTACTACAGGATTGATTTTGCGTGGTGTTCGGATTTTATTTTCCATGGCGGGCATTTGAGAAACCGCCACGAAAAAATAGGTGGCCTGCCCCCCCCCCCTCCCTGGGGAAAAACCGCCACGGTTAATCGATTAGCCGTGGCGGTTCCACGGTTAATCCCTATTAACCTGGCGGGCATTGTTAAAAAAAAAAACACGGTTAATCGATTAACCGTGGCGGTTTTTATAAATAGCCCGCCACGGAAAATCGTGGCCAGAAATATATACCAACACTTGACTTCTCTCCTCCCCTCCGTGCCTCCTTCTCTCCCCCTCCCCCGAGCCCCAACACCCTTTCTCCCCTCCCGCCGACGGCACACCCTTCTCTCCCTCCCCTCTCCGGCCTCCCCTCCCCTCCCCCCTAGGGCGTGACTCCCTCCCGCGGTGGCGGCGGCGCGCGCGAGATCCCCGCGTGGCGGCGGCCCGGCGTCCAGCGTAGCGACGGCGGCGCCGAGGCGGATCCCCTCCCCGACGTCCATCGGTGCCTCCTCTCCTTCCACACGCGACGACGACGAAGATGCGGAGTGGCGCTACGCGGATCCACTTCCCCGACCTCCACCGGCGCGCCTCCTCTCCTTCCACACGCCGGGCGGGCGACGACGATGCGGTATGCGCTGGCGGATCCACGAGGACGCGGCGGATCCGCGCCCACAACTCGATCCCGGCGCCCACAACCTCGATCCGGCGTCCCACACCTACGATCCCAGCGGGCGGATCCCCGAGTGGAGAGACTCGAACCCTAACGGGCTCGATTCAGGCCGACGGCCCAGATCCGGGCCTGTTAGGTTTCAAACTGGATTTTTTTTTTTGTTTTATATTTATTAACCGTGGCGGTTTTTGTTAAATAACCGCCACGGTTAATAGATTTTCCATGGAGGGTAGAAAACCGCCACGGTTAATCATCGATTACCCGTGACCCTAGCTGCGTGGTGGTTATTTTGCCCGCCACGGAAAATCTAAAAACTGCCACGAAGTTCAATCCTCGTAGTAGTGCGCTAAATTGAAAGGTGCTATCTGTGCTACAAGATTAGTCCAGGTCTCTCAATTTAGATGCGAAGCAACGCCCCTCCTAAATGAAATATTAAGAGGACGTATTGCTATAATTTTCACCACCGTTGCATGGGGATCTCTCACTATATTATATAGAGATGCGTATCTATCTTTGAAAGACATGTCACCAACCCAAGTGTGCTCTCAAAACCGCAAGTGGCACATCCATTTTTGACAGAGAAAGTGCCATTAGTTAAGACTTCATCTTTAATTTTCATTAGACCCCCGTGAATGGGAATCATTTGGTTTAGCCTTAACCTGCGAAAAAGGATTTAGACCTCGATACTTATTTTTCAGCAGATCTTGCCACATACCATCGCATAAGCAAGTTAACAATCCATTTTGCTAAAAGACATTTATTTTGTATTGAAGGTCCAGAATTCCTAAGCCACCTTGATCTTTAGGTCGGCAAAGGATGTCCCATTTGGCAAGCCGATATTTATGTTTTTCGGAAGATCCTTGCCAAAAAGAATCTTGATCTGAAATGATCAAGATTTTTCAAAACTCCTTCGAATTTCAAAAAAAGGACATCATAAACATGAGAAGACTGCTAAGTACTGAATTAAGTAGGATTAAACGACCTCCATAAGACAGGTATCTAGCTTTCCAACAAGATAGTTTATTTTCAAATTTTTCTTCTGCTTTATACCACTCTGAATTGAGTAGCTGTGCGTGATACATGGGTATACATAGGTACCTAAAGGGGTACCCTCGGCATTACACCCAAAGAGAGTGGTATATTCATCCTCCATCTCTTTGGCTGCACCATAGCGTAAGATTTCACTCTTGTGGAAATTAATTTTTAATCCAACAATTGCTCAAAGGCACAAAGCAAAAGTTTCAAAAAAAATTTGCTTGTTCTATGTCATGGTCAAGGAAGATGATGGTATCGGACTTTGCTCTTTTAATGATGAAAGCTAACCACGATGTTAAATAAGATTGGAGACATTGGATCTCCTTGGCATAAACCTCTTTTTGGTTTGGAAGTAGGGACTTATATCATCATTAATCTTAATCCCTACACTTCCTCCGGTAACCATTTGTTCAATCCATCTGCACCATTTCGAAGAAGAAAATCCCTTCATCCGTAGAGTTTGTTGAAGAAAATCACTTTATCATAGGCCTTTTCAAAATCGATTTTGAAAATCACCCCTTTCTTTTCTTGGTATGAAGTTCATGGATGGTCTCGTGTGTAGGATAACGACACCTTCCATGATATTTTGCCCTTGCATAAAGGCTGTTTGAGTCAGACTTAATTACCACCGTCTGGGCTACTTTGATGAGCCTATTTGTGCCAACTTTAGTAAAGATTTTAAAGCTAACATTAAGAACATAAGTAGGTCTCTAGTCCAAAAGCAAACGGTGATACATGCATTTACTTTTGCTATATATCCCACTCTCCTATGCACAGTTAAGCACAAGAATCCACGGTGCCAAGATTTTTTTTTTTAAGCACCAATGTGCAAGTCGATCCAAGCAAGATACTAAGGCGTCGTGACGATGATTAAACACAGCTTTTTAAGGCGTGGTGACAATGATTAAACACACAGGTACCAAGATACTAGGATCCGAGCTAGTTCCATGCATGACAAGAAAAGCTTGTTCACGTGGTCGTCACGCTAGCCCCACTTGGGTCTCGTGATTGGATGATCCTACGGCCGAGTGTGCAAGGCGTGGTGACGATGTTGAGCGTGCTCGTCACGCAAGCTAGGATGCCGTGATCCATCTCCATGCCGTCCTATTTAAGCAGCAGCATCCGCTTGCTGAGTCTGGCACCCGGCCACCTATCACTGCAGGAATCGCCTGCTTTGCCGAGTGCGTGGCGCACTCGGCAAAAGCTTACATGCACTTTCGGCGAAGCCTTTGCCGAAAGTGCCAAACTACGGCGAAGCGCACTCGGCAAAGAATGACTCGCAAATCATTCTTTGCCGAAGTGCCAAATGCCGGCACTTAGCAAAGGCGTCGCCGAAAGTGCCATGTCAGTACTCGGCGATCGTAACGCCGAATGTTACATTCGACGCCTTTTTGCCGAGTGCCAAACGGGGCACTCGCAAAGATTTGAATATTTTATGAACTTTGCCGAGTGCCAAATGTCAGAACTTCGCAAAGTATTTATTTCACCAAAATAAATAAATAACCTTTGCCGAGTGCAATACAATTGGCACTCGGTAAAGCTATGGTCATTTTGCCGAGCACTCGGCAAAGCTGGGAATTTCTTTTTTTTTTTTTTTTTTTTTGCTGTTTCTATTGATTGTTGCTGCAAATCAACATATACATATACCATAGCATTCATATATACATCACCACATATATCACCAATTCACATATATAATCCACATATCTCACAAATTCACATATATAATCCACAAATTCACACATATAGTCCAACATCCGCATCGAAATCCAACATGTCCAACAACCAAACGAAATGTAACATGTCCAACATCGAAACGAGATCCATGACAATTGGTGCAACATATCCAACATCTAAAATAAATCCATCACAGTGCAACTACCCCCGGCCGTGGCCTCCCCGGTGCGAAGAGTGTGAGGGGCCCTCACCTTGCCCCCGGATACCACCCGTAAGCTGCGGCGCCGATTGCTACGCCCACCCGTGGTGTGGAGGGGCGTGTGGAAGCTCGTAGTGTGGCCGCCGCGCCGCCTCGAGGAGGAGAACGCCACCGCCACGCATCGTGGAGTCGGGCCGACCGGATAGGCTGGATGGGGTGGAGAAGGGCCACCGAGGAGTCGGGTTCGAACCCGCCGATCGTGGGCTGCACAAAAGAAAAGGCGATCTCATTAGTACCGCAGTGAGCCGCACAAATACAAATAAATAAACAACAACATATACTCACCGGAGTCTGCATGTGAGGAGGAACGGAAACGGCGGTGGAGCGAACAGCGAGGGAGGCAACGGAGGCAGGGTGACACCAGGGATCTGAGGCCCCGGAAGTAGCTCGCCACGCCCCGCCGGGCGCGCCCGAGTATTGCCGGATCGCCTCCAACTCCCCGCCAATGGGCCTTCGCTGGGCCGCCTGCTCGGCCTCAAACTCTGCCGCCGGGCCCGCCTGGCCTCCAACTCTGCCATCCGGGCCCGCAATATTACAACCGTAACATTGAAACAATGCATAGGTAGCGGACATGTGTAAAACCGGTGAACGACGGACGAAACCGAAGTTACCCGAAAGTCCCGCATCATCCGCGTGGAGCTCGCTGCGAGGTGCTATGGGGATGTCGGTGGAGGTCGTGCTCCTTGAGCGAATCATGCTCACCATCAACGAGAGGACGGGTTGATCGCGCCTGTTGGCCATCCGAACCGCCGTCTTTGCTTCCCTCCTCCCAACCTCATCACCAGTGCTGTGTTCGGGCGCGGTGGTCGGATCGAAGTCGTCCCCATAGCGCCGCTTGGCCGCCTCGTCGTCTTGGGTAAGCTTGGGGTAGACAGTGGCGTTGGTGTACGCGCCTCGGGCCCCTTCGGTCGTAGACGTTGGCCGGGTCGATCGCTCTGCCGCCGTGAGTCAAGGCCCACCCCGCGTACTCACGATCTGCTGGTTTTCATCGCGAAGACCGCGAGGAGAACACGTAGATGGTTAGAAGTGAAGAGATTTGAGCGCTTGGATAAAAAAATCAAATGAATCGCACCCATCCGCTCATATACACCGGGAGGGGCACGCTGCCTTGGTGGTGTGGCTTCCCTTCCATCTCCAAGCGACACCTCCGACGCAGTCTCTTGGTCTCGTACGTCTCGTCCAAGAGCCACTTGTCCACAATGGCCACCCAGCAGTCCTTGTACTTGCTGCACCACTCCGGACACATCTGCATGACATAGCAGAGGATGAATGGAAGCCCGCTTATTTTTCATTGAAGGAATCGAATAAATGCATTCTATGAACCTCGATGTACTGGTCCCCTGGTGAGGTCGGTCTCCCTCTCGGAGCATCATCTCCCTTGCTTCATTCTTCTTCACCACCTTGCCAAGCACGCCGGCGTTGTAGGAGACGATGCACCGACACGGGCCACGTGGTACAGGTCCTTGAGTCGGTCTCGGCGGACCCTCTCCGCACTCTAGCGGCCACCGCCTCTGCCCCCTCCGACGTGAAGTAGTTCTCGCATACGCACAACATGTATCATTCTATTATGACCGGGTTAACACAAGATTTAAACGACGTGAAGTAATCCCGCATACAGACTCACCCGTAAGTCCGTCTTGATCTTCCCCGGCAAGGGCGCCCTCCTCCACGCGCCACGGTGCTCCCACGTCTAGGAACCTCCCTCACGCCCCCGACGACGGTCACCGTGCCGGGGTAGTTCTCTTTAATCAGCGAGGCTCGATGCCATTGATATGGCGCGAACTGCCCCCCCCGCTACAATCAACCGCCATTGCATGAGCCATTAAGACAAATTGTTAGTCCAAGTTTGATTTGTAACATGTCATATGAACAAGTACTGAAAAATATCAATGGCTACTTACTTGTCACCGTTGGGTTGAATCACCGCGGCGGGGGGAAAGGGATCGGCCCCTCGTGGGAGGCTCGAGGCCCCGTCTTTGCCGGTAGACCCTGTTGGCACTCGAGGAGGACGCCTCGACAGTGTCTCTTTCGGCACCGAGTCCGAAGTCCGAAGCGGTGTGGCTCGACGAGGGCTGGCCCGACGACGGCCCCGGCCGGCCCGGCCCGACGATGGCCCCGGGCCGGTCCGACGACGACACAAACTCAAACCTCCTCGTGGACGGCGACGTCGGGCCGCCTCCGACATCTCCACCGTCGTGTTGCTCGTCGGCCTCCTCCTCGTCGGGCGTGGGGAGAGGGTGGGGGGTGTGGGGGATAAACCCCTATCCCCTCACGGGCCACATTGGGTTAGGCCCCCTCGGGGGGCGGCCCGGTGACGACAGGGCGAAGACTCGGCGTTAGAAGATCATAATCGGAGATCACGGCCTAAACTTGACGTCAAGATAATTTCCTAGTATAGCTCTATTGTAATCACTACATACTTTCCTTTTTGTAACCGATCGATAGGCTTTGTCGGGATAGATCGACCAAACCCTGCTCCCCGGACTATATAAGGAGGGCGGGATCCCCCGAGGGACAGGAGATTCTCAATCAATCAATACAAACTAAGCAGGGGCGTAGGTTTTACGCCATCAAGGCGGCGAACATGGGTAAAACCCGTGTGTTTTGTCCTTCGCTCGTTCGCTTAACATCCCGTTAGTCGTCTAGCATACCTTCACCGCTCAAATCTACTAGCCGGGTACCTCCTGCTAGAATATCATCGATAAACCGACGACAGTTGGTGCTTTCGTTGAGAGGGTGCGCTCGACATCATGACTAGCAAGATGGTGATCTTCCCTGATTCCATGGCGGACGACCTAATGGAAGACATCCAGTTTGGGACGCTTGTCTGGAACAACGGCGCCATGCTCGGCGTCAACAACTCCGCGTTGGTTCAGATCCAATCTGCGCCGGCACCAGCTACAACCGTGTCGACACCAACTCCGACTCCGGAGCCGGGCCGCTCGGACCTCCAATCAGCTCACCCATCCGCTCGGTCTTTGTACACGCGGCACTTCGTCCACGGCGTCGACAATGCGCCGGCGACCGACAAACTCAAGATTGGTATGGGCGAGCCCTCACCTTCGATTGATTCACCACATCGCTTTCCGTTGACCGGGGACAATACCAAACGCAATATGGGCTGCCCGACGCGCCGGGGGAACGCACTGGTCGAGGGCCGTCTTCCTCTCGGCCAGAGTTTGGTCGTCACCTCGACCCCCGAGGGCCGGGTAGTTCGCTTCTCGACGTCCCCACAGTGTTTGCCGGCGGACGATCGGGCTCGGGGGACTGGTCGAGGGACCGTCCCGGGCCCTACGACTTCATCGACGCGCCCACGCGGGCGAAGGGACTTCATCGGCGGTATGCGATCACGTATTCATGGCCAAACTTTCTCCAATCTTGGAGGAGGGCGAGGAGGGCGACGAGGGAACCGAACCGGGGCGGCCGCACCGCCGTTGGCGCCTACCGGCGGCTCCACCACCGCTTCTCGGGAACCCGGGGATATGTACCTTGCTACGACTCTCCCTTGTTCGGGCCGAGACCGCCCGGGAGATGCACGGCGGGCGTTTTCATCGGCGAAGACTCGCGCCTATAGAAGGAGAGACCGACGAGCTCCGCGCTGCCCGAAGGACGTAACGCTGATGGCGCGCCGGGCAGCGGATCGAGATGCCATCGTTCTCCTCAACCGGCGGCACAGGCTGGAGCGTCCCGGGTTGCCCGGGACTCTTCGGTAATCTTGAAGCTCGGGCCGACGAGGTCGCCGGGTAGCGGTCCACAAAACCCCGGAGCGTAATATCGCTACGGCCGCCGCCGCTTCTTCTAGCGAGCGCAAGGCGCCACGCCGACGACGTCCGAGGGTATATCATCGCTACTCCACGCCGCCTTAACCCTGTTTCAGGTTCGCCGGCTCCATCGCGACGATCGCCACGGCGGCGCCACCGGCAGAAGTCGTAACGCCGGGGCGAAGAGGAAGGCTCCTCCATGCCGGGGTAGCAAATCAATCGCATGGCCGCGACGTCGGGCCCCGGTGCGCCTCCAGTGACCGGGGTGTGAACCGGGCGACGACTCGGGAGGGAAGCGCGCGTGGTGCTCCGGCGGTGGCGCGGTGGTCAACCACCCCAGCGTTCCAGCCAGGTAGCAAACCCGGCGTCCCCGATCTCCGGAGCGCCATCGAGGTCGCCCGGGATGTCCGCCACCGCATTACCGCAAGCCCGGCAGGCTCGCGAGGACGCCAAAATCCAACGGCGAGAAGAATACAACATGTTTATGCGGGAATCCGACCGGTAACCTCACCGTTACCACCATTCGGCCGCACCACCCGGATCTCCGTCGGGCCCCTCCACAGGCCCTTGGGCTTTAAGGAACTAACGCCTTGTCAAAATACACCGGCGACCAAGATCCCGGCTTGGGTCATGATCTACGAGATCGCTATCGGGAGCTTGATCGGAGGGGAAGACGTCATGGCAAATTACTTCCCAATCAGCCTCGACCAGGCGGCCAATCGCTGGCTCCTGGCTCTCCCCGAGGGGAGGCTTCGCACGTGGCAAGACGTGAAGGAGATCTTCATCAGCACCTACAAGTCCACCGCAGCGATGAACGGCAATGCGACTGAGCGGCCGCGCCGGCGCAATGAACCGCCTCCCGAATACATCCGTCGCTTTTTCGAAGTGCGTCTAACGATCCCAGACATCACCGACGAAGAATGCGTCGGAGCCTTCACTAAAGGTCTCGTTTCCAATAGCAACGCCGCGGCTCAGGAACTGCGGAAAAAGCTCCACAGGTCCAAAATAACCACCATGTCCAAGCTCCTGGACGTGGCACAAAGGTTTGCTGGGCAAGATGAGGCCGAGTACGTTTTCCACAAGGATTACGGCTACTCGTCCCGTCGGGAAAACTCCCCCCGGCGGGATGCCCCCCGTGACGAGAAGCGGCGCGACGAGCGTCACGATGACCGCAGGATCGATACCTCCCACGATGTTAATCGACGGGAGGATGGACCTAGCAACTATCGCGAGCGCCGTCGTGATCGGAACCGTCGAGGAGGGGGAGTTAACAACGTCAAGGCTGGCGGCAAGAAAAAGCCACTCAACTGGCAAGATCCCATCAAAAAGCTCCTACACGGCAAGTGTCCCCGACACCCGGACTTGAATCATAGTCTGGCCGAATGTCGACACTTTAACGCCGAGTATGAGAGCGAACACAAAAAGCTCAAGGTTGCCGACGAGCAGCCGCAAGAGGCGCCAAAACCTGCTCCGAACAACCGGGAAGAAGAGCAAGAGGAAGATGTTGACCCAAGGCATCAATATCGGGCGTAAGACGGCGTCATCCACATGATAATGGGTGGCCATTACGGTTGCGAGGTGGGGCGGGATCGTAAAATCTCTGCCCGTAATGTCCTGACCGTGAAGGATTTCAGTGAAGGGGTCACCGACCCTATATGGCCCACATTCTCCGAACGGGTCATTACATTCAGCCGCGATGACCAATGGTGTAATAACCCGTACCCTGGGCGTTTCCCACTGGTCCTGGATCCGGTGATTGGACGACTCCGCTTCAAAAAGGTCCTCATCGACGGGGCGGCGCCCTCAACATGTTGTTCAAGAACTCGATGAAGGCCCGGACATAACCAAGGACGACCTCAAGCCCTACGACCACCCATTCTCGGGGCATTTTGCCCGGAGAATCTTCGGTACCTCTTGGGCGGATCACCCTCCGTGTGCAATTCGGCAACATCCAAAGATCATCGCATCCAAAGACATGAGCTTTGTCGTCGCCGACTTCGACTCATATACCACGCCATCATCGGGCCCCGGCCTCTCACCAAGCTTATGGCGGTTCCGCACTACGGCTACCTCGTCCCTCAAGATCCCCACGGAGAAGGGGGTCCCGACGTGTCGGGCCAATGTGCACATGGCCTACGTCCCGTGAAAAGGAGGGCCTGGACAAAGGGAGTTCATCCTCCAAATAATAAGGCAGAGGAGGTCATCAAGAACGCGAAGAAGCTGAATCCCTCTAACCTCGAGATACCCGAGGAAGAGAGGACCAAGAAGACCACCAAGCCGCCGGATACAAAAATATCCAGTGGTGGAAGGCGACGTGACCAAGACGACCAAGATCGGCGTAAACCTTGACCGAAATAGGAAGACGCGCTCGTCCGGTTCCTAAGGGATAACGTGAGCATTTTCGCATGGAAACCCGCCCGATATGCCCGGAGTACCGGAGCCGGATCGAGCACCACCTACGGTCAAGTTAGGGGCCAAGCCGTGCGCTCAAAAAGTACGCCGCTTTAATAAACATAAAACAAAGCCCATTAAAGCGTATAACTAGGTTGTCACCGCTTCATTCGCTAAGTGTATCATCCGCATCGATAGCTAATCCGGTCCTTGTAAAAAGAAGAATAATGAATGGAGAATGTGCGTTGATTATACCGATCTCAATAGGGCTTGCCCTAAAGACCCCTTTGGTCTCCCAGACGATCAGTCGTTGACTCGATTGCAGTTGTGAGCTACTCAGCTTCCTAGATTGCTACTCGGGCTACCATCGATCTCCCTTTGCGTCGAGGATCGAGAGAAAACTTCGCTCATCACTCCGCTTTGGCCTCACCGCTATAATAATGCGCGTCGCTCGGGCTTAAAAATGCCGGGCTACTTACCGGGCTATTCGGCCCGCCTCGGGGACTTGATTCCCGACCTCGCTCAAGCTTACGTCGACGATGTCGTGGTAAAAACCCAGAGTGCCTCGTCTCTGGTCGACGATCTAGCAAAGGTGTTCACCAAACTAAACGAGTACCAGTGGAAGTTAAATCCGGGAAAGTGTGTTTTTGGTGTTCCCTCTAGAAACCTGCTCGCAGAACATTGTCGCAGACGCGGCATCGAGCCCAATCTAGAAAAAATTGGTGCCATCATGAGGATGAAGCCACCCCAAAATGTTAAAGACGTCCGTAAATTAACTGGATGCATGGCGGCCCTAAGTCGCTTTGTCGCGCGGGCCGAGAGAAGGGGTTGCCATTTTTCAAACTCCTTCGTGCAGGAGAAGCGTTCCGATGGACCAACGAGGCTCAAGAGGCCTTTAATAGCTTCAAGAAGTTTCTTACCACACCTCTAGTGTTGGTGGCCCCAAACGACGATGAGGAAATCCTCGCTCTATATCGCAAATACCAATCGGGTGGTTAGCACCGCCTTGGTTGTCGAAGGCGGAAGAAGGGCATGTGTACCCCATCCAAATGGCCGCCTACTTCATTAGTGAAGTCCTTAATGACTCTAAACAAAGGTACTTGCATATACGTGAAGTTGCTTTACGGGATATTAATTACTTCTAAAGTCGCCCATTACTTCGACCTCCACCCAATTACCGTGGTGTCGGATTATCCATTGGGCGACGCTCTTAAAAACAAGGATGCCAATGGTCGATTTGCAAATGGGCGATCGAGCTCACGGCACGTTTACTATCGAAGTTCAAAACAGGAATACCATTAAATCACAAGCTCTAGCCGACTTTGTCTCCGAATGGACGGATCTAGACACTCCTGTCGAAGATACCAAACCGTGAACGCCGGACGATGTACTTCGATGGCTCCCTTTAACATTGATGGACCAGGGGCTGGGGTATATATGATCTCGCCTTCGGTGAAACGCTTCGATATGTTTTGCGGATCCACTTTAAAGCGCCCAACAATGTCGCCGAATCTGGTGCCCTTCACGGCCTCCGCATTGCGCTTCAGCTCGAATTCAACGGCTACTGGTATTCGGGGACTCGGCTTTGGTGATCAAGCGGTCAACAAAGACTGACTGCAAGAGCGAAAGATGGATGCATACGTGGCAGCAATACGAAAAATTGGAAGGCAAGTTCTATGGTCTCGGCTTTGATCATGTGGTTCGGGATTACAACCAAGCCGCCGATGAACTTTCTAAACTCGGTTCTTCTCGAGCAAAGATACCGGCTGGGCGCCTTCATTGAAGATCTTTGAAACCAACCATCAATGATCCTACACTGGCCTCCTCTTGAGACAGCCGACCACATCGTTGCCACGATGACCAGCACAATCGATGAGGACTGGAGGGTCCCCATCATAAAGTACCTACAAGAGGCTCTTGTGCCTGAAGACAAGACGGAGGAGGAATGTCTCATACGACGGAGCAGGAATTACGCCCTCGTTGATGGATTCCTCATGCGGAAAAACATAGGTGATCGAAGTCTTACGTAAATGCATCTCTCAAGAGGAAGGCATAAAACCGCTTAATGAGATTCACGGCGGCATCTGCGGCAACCATGCCGCTTCGCACACTTGGTTGGTAAAGCTTTTCGCGGCAGGTTTTTCATCGCCGACAGCCGTGGCGATCTTGCCGAACATCTAGTGCGCGCCATTGCACTAATTGCCAATTCTTTGCAAAAAGACGCACGCCCCCTCGCTCATGAACTCCGCACAATACCATCAGCATGGCCGTTCTCGTCTTTGGGGACTTGATGCTATCGGGCCTTTCAAAGCAGCACCGGTGGCTTTAAATGGGTTTTCGTCATGGTTGATAAGTTCTCTAAGTGGATTGAGTATCTCCCCGTTGGTCGACGCCAACCAAAGACAAAAGTCTGTCGAAATGATAGATGGGATTATTCATCGTTTTGGTATTCCAAACTCCATCATTACCGATCTCGGGAGCACATTCACCGGTAGTCATTTCGGGATTTCTGCGAAGACAAAGGGATTCGGGTAAAATACGTTTTACATTGCCCATCCTAGAGCCAATGGACAGGCCGATTTGCGAGCAAAACGGTATGATCCTCGAGGCTTTGCGAAAAAAGACTTTTTTCGACCGGATGGAAAATACCTGTGCCGATGGCTCAAAGAGCTACCGCTTTTAATGCCGGGGACTTCAACCCAGCCCGGCCAGAAAGTAATCGAGTCTCCATATTTCATGGTCTTTGGCTCGGCAGTCCTTCCGGCTGAAATAGCTTTTCGATCCCCACGAGTAGAAAATTATGATGAAGAATCTTCCAATACTACCCGAGTGGACGAGCTCAATGCACTTGAGGAAGCCCATCCGCAATGTTGCACACGGAATGCCAAGTACCTCGAAGGTGTTCAAGTATTATAATCGAAATGTGCGTGGGCCGAAGCTTTCGCGGTTGGCGATTTGGTCCTCCTCAAGAAAGCGTAAGAGCGTTCACAAGCTAGGATCTCATTGGGAGGGGCCCTTCAAAGTCAAAGAGGTTACCCGACCGGGAGCTTATCGGTGATGACTATGGAAGACGTCGGCGTCCCCAACTCCTGGAATATTGAACATCTACGTCGATTTTACCCGTAACCCGGGGGGTCGTGGTAAGACCAGCTTGTATCATATTTTTTTGCCTTACGCCATTGCAATAAATAAAAGCTTATTTGAGTATGTTGACATGGTTATATTATTTTTAATCTCCTTCCATGCTTTCGACTAAACTCTTGTGTCATCAACCCCTAGAACCGTGGTTCACTTTGGTCGTTTCGCAAAGATGCGTGATCGGTGTACTCCCGCATAGACCCGATCGACGGCGGCAGATAACTCCTTAGCGTAGTCGAACAACCCTATAGCTTGCTGAGCATCGTGTCTCCTTGCTTTCGGCTATACCGACACGTTAAGGCTAGGTTTGGCGTCTACCATAGGTGACCACCTTTTCTTTTTATCTACACCTTGCGCTTCATAACTAATCATGATCGTATGCATGCTAAACGATTATGGAAATAAAAACAAAGTACTAAGTTGCTTTATGCCACCCACATCCGGGCGTGGCTCGGGGCAAAATTTCAAGTGTTTTTCACTTTGTTTTTTCACTCCCTTGTTTCGCCACGGCTAACGAAGCAAAGTAATATGCCTGGGCTACTTCCCCGGGGCTTCATCATCGACACCTCAAAGGAGCGGGTTCATCTCATCAAGGTGGCGGCCGCCTCGTCGGCATCCTCTCGCAGCTTCAGGGCTCCATCTTCCGGCGTTCGAAAAGCGTAGCCCTAAGTGGACGCGCTGAAATCACCTCGGGATGATGAGGCGCCACCGCCAAAGCATGTCGAAGCCGTATCACGAGTGGCCTGGCGGGTAAACTCCATAAAGTTTGCCCGGGCCGCCGCCAACGCCGCTCCATGTTAAAGGCGTCGGTTGGCGGCGCCTCTCCCGATTGACCCCACCAATTGCGTGAAGCGTGGATGGCGTCGGGCGACGGCCGACACCTTGGGAGGCCACGCGCGTGCGACTCTTCCATAGAGCAGCCTCTGCCTCTAGATCACGAATGCGAAAAACTAGAGGCCGCCGCATGGCTGGAAAAATATTTATACCAAAGGTTAGCCTATTCATTCCAATATCATTTCAATAGCAAACTATTGTGCGTAAAAGACGTCTGATCCACGCTCGGCGATCGTGTTACGGAGCTCTTCACCGCAATTTCACCCGTCAACGGTTGGCCATCGCCCAAATGCCGTTCAGTGTGCCCTCGATAGAAGCTTCATGATCCGCAAGGTATCATAAGCGATCGTCAATTAACCTTTGGATACTTACCATGTTTTTAGCGTGTTTCGGAAAAATTACATACCAGCTATTTGGCTCACGGGCTTCATTGGGCGCTTCGCTGCGCTTGGCGGTGAAGCCCGCCTCCTCCTCCCCTCCCTTAAAGGCGGTGGCAAGCTTTATACGCCCTTCCTCCACGGCTTTGCCTTCCACGGCAACCAGCGGCGGCTTCGGTCGGCGTGTCGCTCAACCTCAAGGGCCTCACGCTCGCCGCGATGCGCCGTCCTCTCTGTGCAAAGGGCATGGCGCTCGGCTTCTCCCACTTCCGCCAACGGCGGTCCCTCTCGACCGCAGCACCGCCCGCTCATCGGCCGAGCGGTCACGCTCACGGGAGAGCTCATCCCCGCGCTGTGTGGCCTCAGCGGGGGCCCCGACCTTTGCGCCAATTCTTCGCGCAATTGATGGATCTCCTCGTTGCGGATATGCTAAACACACAGAAGAAGTTGCGGGATATCTCACGATAGATTCATACTAATAACGCGGGCGGACGGCGAATACTACCTTACAAGGGCGTGGCTCCTTCTTCTACTTGTCGGGCTATGCGGGTCGGCTCGTCTTCTTCTTCTACTTCATGCCGGTCTTCCTCAACTTGATGTTGGAGCCTCGGCGGCGGCATACCAATCTTCCACCTCCTCCATCTCTTGATCTCCACCGTGTGTTGGACATCATCGAGGGGGGATCCGGGCGGATGACCACCTGAGCGGCTTCGTGGTCGGCGGTTATCGTTCTCGCGACGCCTCTCACCGGTTCCAGCCGCAACTGATCGCCAGTTGTCTCCTCAAGATCGTCGGTCCCGTAGCACCTTGGGCTGCTACAACCGCTCGAGGGATCGCTTGCGCTGGACTTGGTGGCCTTGCTTCATCATCTTTGCGAGAATGCTCAGTAGCTCGGGGCATTGCCCCACGGGTTTGACCGCAGGTCCCCTACATACGAGCACGATTCACATTTCAAAAGCTCCAATAGCATGGTCGGAAAGAGTCGGACGAGAAAGGAGCACTTACACATTGGCAAAACGCATGCCCCAAGACGCCCTCCTCGAACTACCACCGCTGCGACCACCTCCATGCGTGGTCTTTGACACGTCTCCATGTGGGACCTGTTGACTCTCGGGGGATGTCCGTGCGCTCAATGGGGGTCCTGTCTCCTACAGGCTGCGGCAAAGACAAACAGATGAGCAACTCAAATGATGCAATTATAAACAAAGACTGAACACAATTCACTTACAAATGCGGTCGACTCAATAAAAGCCTGCAGCTCTTCTCCAGCGAGGAAGTCCTCGTCATACAAAGGGATGTCACTGCGGGCTGGCCGCCCGGCCGTCACCCTCGCCGCGTAACTTGCGGCTCGGCGACTCTCCAAAGGGCGCTTGCCGCGATGCCCGGCGCTTCCGCCGTCCCAGTCCCGGGCGCCTCCGGCGCAAGTAGGTTCACGGGTTCGGGAGCAGCGGCATTGCGCAATGCGTTAGCACGAACAATGGCAGCCTCCTCGGGTGACAGACTAAAGTAACGACTCCGAGACATTCCATGAATCTACGAACCAACATCGACAATGAAGGCAATAACAGTTCATAAACATTGCTTATCAAATCAAAATTTGTTTCGCTTACCAGTGGTGGAGGATTCCCGGCACAGTAGGTGGGCACACCACGCGGATCGTGTGGATCATCACCCGTCGTCAGAATCTTCGCGACGCGCTCCTGGACTTCGGCTGATGGCAGGAATGGCTGACTCACGGGTAGGATCATTCAGCCCGGTATACTGAAACCCGGGATGATCCCTCCGTTTGAGTGGCTGAATCCGCCGCTCCACGAACACATGAGCCAGGTCGATGCCGTCTACATGAAGATCTTCGATCATGGCTAGCAGCTCCCTGACACGAGGCATGTCGGCGGCTGCGGGCTCTTCATTCCAGGATGCATGCCTCACTGGTGCACGGGTGGGATCGGCCGGAATCGGCACATCCGCCTGTGGCAGATAGAACCACCGCGTGTACCAACGAGGAACGTTGGTTGGCAGCGGTATCGACGGGAACTGGACGGATCGGTTGGTCCGGAGCTTTATGAACACTCCGCCGGCAACCCGAGACCCAGATTCCCCCTTCATCCCAACAAAGAAGAAATACTTCCAGAGAGGCAGGTTGGGGAGAATACCAAGACAACACTCACAGAGAGTAATGAAGATGGCAATGTCGAGGATGGCATTGGGTGGCAGATGGCAGAGTTGGAGCCCGTAGAGCACCAGGAGCTCCAGCAGGAACGGGTGCGCGGGCATCCCGAACCCGCGCACGAAGTGGCTCTCGAAGACCACGACTTCATCAGTCTGCGGCATCGGGAACGGCTCCACCTCCGGCACCCTCCAGCCGGCGATGACCCTCTCCGGCAGGACATGGGCGTTCACCAGCTCCCTCACCGACGCTTCGGTGGAGGAAGATGCTGGCCATTCCCTATCCATTCGGATGACGGGCTCCCGGTCGCAAGGGGCACGGGATCCCCGCCGCGACTTCGCGCGTGGCGCCCTCCCCGCCCGGCAGCACCTCCGCGCCCTCCACCGCACCGCGACCCCGGCGGCCTACGCGACCTTGACGATTCATTGAAGCTCAAAGCAACTAGAAATAATCCAAGAAGATGAATAGTGAAAGCTCAAATCGAAGCGAAGCAAATCTCCAGCCAAATCGCACACATTTGGAACCAAAACAATGGCAAGACGATAGATCTATGGGGGCTTACCTCTCACGAGACGAGTCGGCGAAGGAACGGCGCCGTGCGCCGCCGCAAACCCTAGACGGTGCTCATCGTAGCGTAGCAGGAAGACTCGAGAAGGCGAAAGGTTGCCAACCGAATGCGGCGAGGTGGCAATGGGCGGCCGCTATTTATAAGCCCCGACGGAAACTAGGGTTTTACGCCTTGGCAACCGCGGTACAGCAGGCCCGCCCCCCATTTTACGGGTTGAGTGCGTGCGGCGGCGGCGGCGTCAGGCCATGCCATTATTATCCTTTTTCTGTCATACGGAGTTGTGAGATTGCCACGTGTCATATCTAAACGATTCTCGTGCCGGTTTGTTCCCCTCCAGGATCTAGAATATTAATTGACCAGATATCCTGCCATATCTTCTTAAAGGAGATATCTCGAAGCGCGGACTACATGGATATCCTGACAGTGCCTGGATATGGTCCAAAGATCGACGCAACTTGTGCCTCTACTTATGCACCCCCGCATGCGTATGGACATACCGCCTAGTGCACGGGGACTATAAAATATACATTTTATATTAGAGGCGCCCGATGGGTTCTCGATTACTCGGGGGACTATTTTATTATTTTTGACCCTAGCAGTACGTGATTACTCACCTACTCCTAGGCTCGGGGACTAAGTGGGCACACTTCACCTACGGTGAATCGTGCTAAAACTTATTAATTATTTGTTTATCCTGTAGTGCATTTTCCACTACACGTGGGCACATTTTGACGGAAAGAAAAAGATTTTTTTCGTTGGAGCACCCAAAGATCCCGGTGTGGACTCGTCAAAGACTAGAACGGTCGGAAGCAAAGGAAATGGAGCTACAAGAAGGCTGGTCGAGAGCTGTCCCAGGCTAGTCGATATCCAACTAGTCTGGTCGACACCATGTAAAGTCTGGTCGACAGCAGCTCCCGATGGTCGAAGCGTCAAGACTCTCTCACCAAAGAGCATACAAGCGTGCTTTCGGGGACTAGCCGTGGGGGATAAACCCCTATCCCCTCACGGGCCACATTGGGTTAGGCCCCTCGGGCCGGCCCAGACGACAGGGACGAAGACTCTGGCGTTAGAAGATCGTAAATCGGAGATCACGGCCTAAACTTGGACGTCAAGATAATTTCCTAGTATAGCTCTATTGTAATCACTACATACTTTCCTTTTTGTAACCGATCGGGATAGGCTTTGTCGGGATAGATCCGACCTGTAACCCTGCTCCCCGGACTATATAAGGAGGGCAGGGATCCCCCGAGGGACGGGGAGATTCTCAATCAATCAATACAAACTAAGCGGGGACGTAGGTTTTACGCCATCAAGGCGGCGAACCTGGGTAAAACCCGTGTGTTTTGTCCTTCGCTCGTTCTCGCTTAACATCCCGTTAGTCGCCTAGCATACCTTCACCGCTCAAATCTACTAGCCGGGTACCCCTGCTAGACTATCGTCGATAAACCGACGACAGGGGGTCTCGCGTAGAGGGACTGGACCCCCTGTCGACATTGCCGCCTTCCGCCTGGCATTTTGTCGAGTCCCCAAAAAGACAAATAGTAAACCAATTAGTATTGCAAAATGAACGAAACATAATTGAAAGGTAACAATAATAACAAAATAGTATTACATGATTTAGAAATTATCTCCCCGAATGCCTAAAGGCTGGCATGTAGTCATCACTATCACTACCACTATTGTAATCATCAATGTCACCATCCTCATCATCTCAGATCGCCCTCAGCATGTGCATCGCCCTCCACAGCTCTTCGCGCGCACCATCCTCCATCGTTCAAGAATTTGCGGGTACTTAGCATCCTCGCACCTCATCACCCTCGTCCTCATCGATGGCGTTGTCTACTTCCATGCCCATCGCTGAAAGAATGTCTATCTCCAAACGTCCTTCTAGCCCCCTCAAAGTTGATAGAACTCTTCGGTGTTTGGGTCAGGGGTTGTAATCATCATCGCTCGAACGGGCAAATTACCGTGCGGCGATACCGGCTGCACAAGGTACCAACCCGCAAGGTCCTCGTGTTTTTGGCACGCCCATGGGAGGTAATAAACTTGTGTGGCGTGTATATTAGCCACAATATAGACATCCTCTCCTCCATATACGGAATCCCTATCGAATTTCGACTTGCCCAATCGTAGGGTCCACTTTTCGTGTCATCGGGGATCGAACCAACGGCATTTGAATACCACTAGCTTGAGCTCTTTAGGACCCCGAGTTGAGCTCATATATTTCTTCGACTATGCCGTAATAGTCCTTCTTATCCAAGCCGGGGCGTTTAACTCCGGTGCACGTTGTTTTGCGCTTGGGCCGACTCTCCTCGTAGCTTCTCGTGCGAAAGCGATAGCCATTCACATCATAAACGGTGAACGAGTTGACCCTACGGGGAAGCCATTGCCCACCTGTTTTAAATCTTCGCACATTTCGGCATCTGTGCGGGCACGCAAGGTGAGGCCACGTAGATCGTTACATTATATGTTACTAGGACCAAAGTGGAATATCAAAGTCGAACGAGGTTAGTTGGATGGTACCTTTGGAGCGTAACCGTGAAATAAAATCAGGCTGCCCATTTTTTAGAAGATTGTCTTCTTGTTGCAAGGTAGGAGCCCCATTCCCTCTCCAAAGGTGTTGACCAATAAATTCCCGAAAAACAAGGCCGCGAGGTTTAGGGTCGATAGGTGGAGGATAGTGACGGCGTATGGAACAAGCTCATTGAGAACTTATCTTTGATAAGGGAGCGGTTTCGTCAAGGTTCAACAAAACATAGAGCATGATAGTGCGCCACTCATCAAAGGACAAGTGCTTGTGGGTAGCAAGCGCTTCCTCTTCCGACTTGCCCTCTGAAAAGGTTGAGGTTCGATGAACTCGTCGGCGTTGTAACGAGGGGTAGGATTATGGATCTTTGGGGAAGTTTCTCATTATAGTAATGCGCTTGTGTGAAGGTCGCACACCTCCTCCGGAATGTATGCCTCGTCATGGAAGGCTCAATTTTGGCTTTATTCCTGCATTTTCTCCGAAGTACCTTGAGAGCCCTCTTGATTGGATAGCACCAACGGAACTACACGGGCCCCCAACTGTGCCTCGGCGGGCAGGTGCAAAATCGTGCTGCATCGGCAGGGAAGAAGCCGGTGGAAATATCATCTCCAACTTGCGGATCAACACAAAGACGCTCCGGATCAGCAATCGCATCCCGAGATAACTCCTTAACACAAAGGCTGGCGGAAGAAAAAGCTCAACTCTGCCAGGGGCGCGCCAAATCGGCTCGGGGAGGTATCCCCGAGTCATCGCAGGAAGGATCCGCTCAATCCATATGTGGAAGTCATGACTCTTCATCCCTAAGACTTTCATAGTGCGCAAGTTCACTCCCTACTCAGGTTCGCCGCATACCCATCGAGGAACGATAATGTCTTCATCCACCGTAGTACTTCCTTCCTATCGCCCCTTTTGATGATGTAGTCGGCCGGGCCCTTTTCCATCTCCTCCCAAAGCTAGGGGTCTCTATCACTAGCTTTGGTCTATCGCACAACATCTCTATGTCAAGTCTAGCCTTAACGTTGTCCTTTGACTTCTTAAGGTCCATGGTTGTTGCGAAGAGTGCCTCGTAGATATATTCTTTTTTTGTGTGCATTACATCGATGTTGTGTGGAAGAAGAAGATCCTTGTAGTAGGGGAGATTAGTCAAGCCCGATATATAAAGTCCACATGTGTGTGGTACCGTATCCAACAAAACCACCTTTCTTTTCATCGATTTTGAGACCAGCTAGCTCGGCAAGGACCTCTTCACCGGTCATAAACTTTGGGATGGGGTCGGTGACTTCAACACCTTTCGTGAAGTGCTTTTTGTCTAGTCTGAATTCATGGTTCTCGGGCAGGAATTGACGATGTTTGTCAAACGAAGAATACTTGCCACCCTTGAGAAGCGGGTGAATCTTGCATTTGCCTTGCATGTTGGGCAAGGGAACCTCACATGAACACACCATGCGCTGAATATGCCATAAGCCGAAGTCAAGTCATGCATTGAATATAGGTACCACACATGCATTGTAAAGTTTGTCTTTGTAGCTCGGTCGTACGTCAGTACCCCATTTTGCCAAGCATCTTGCAATTCATCCCACACTGGCTGCATGAACACACCCATATTGTTGCCCGGGTGCCCGGGTATTATCGGCGTCAAGAACAGGTGCTTGAGCTCAAACATGACACCAGGGGCCGCCAGTTGACCGTGCGGGTTGAACCCATTCATTGCGAACGCTACGCCGCACATTTCGAGCCTCCATAGCTTTTTCGGGATGCATATTATCGGCAGTGCTTCCATGCATCACCATCCGATGGGTGTACCAACTTCTCGGGATTGTATCTTTTGCCCTTGTTGTGCCATGTCATTTGTTTCGCGGACTCCTCCGTCATGTACGTACGCCGGGAGCCTCGGTGCGAAAGGAAGGTGTCGTAGGACCATCTCGGGGATCTTGGACTGTTTCTTCCCGCCATCACTACATTCTACCTCCACAAACCTAGAGGCTTTGCACTTTGGGCAAGGCGTTGCTTCCTTGAGGTCTCCCATAAAAAGGACGCACCCCCTTTGGACAAGCATGGTACGACTCATACGGCATCTTGAGTCCACGAAGAAGTCTCTCGCGTGACTGCGTCGTGTTCTTCGGCAGGGGCGTGACCCTCCGGAAGCGGTTGCCAATAACCGCGCCAGGTGTCGAAGCCTTCTCGACTAATGCTCAATTGCGACTTCAACGCTATAAAGGCGTGAAATGGCATCTAGCCGTAACCATTGTCTTCTCGTGAAGGGGCTGCTGTGCTTGCCTCCATCATCTCGTAGAAACGCCTTTGCGGTTTCCTCGTGGTTCCTCCTCCAATCCTCCATTGAATTGTGCATCATGAAAGTCGCCATCATGTGCGCCATCCCGCATCTTGATCATACTCCTCGAGGAGGGGCCCTCACCACGCCCTCTCTAATACGATCGACTTCACCGTGGAAGATCCAAAGTGGCTATAGTTTGGGACGAATCTGTTGTTGTAAATATGTTTGCCCATTTCAACCTTGACTCGCTTTTTCTTGTTCTCACATTTGCTTTGCACGGGACCGCGGCATCCGAATAGACCCTTTAGCAATTGGGCCAAATGCATGCTCGAGGAAAGCATCGGTCCCCCCCCAACCCATTCAAGGCTCTTACTTGCGAAGCCCATGTACATCCACTCACGGTTATCCATCCTCTCGCCATACGCCCAAGTCGGCGAGCCATATAAGCGAGAATTGCATCTACACGGCATTCCTACCATCTAATAGGTGAGGGATAGGTCCTAATCCCCCAACCGAGATGCGTGACAAGATTAGCATCCATGCTCGGGTCCCGTCCAGCCGGAATTTCGGATTTTCCCGCTGTTCTCCCGATACACGTCTGGCGGGGGAGAGTGTGTATCCGGAGAACAACGGGAGGTGCTGCCAAAAATCCGGCTCGAACGGGACTCCGAGCATGGATGCTAACCCATCTACGCATCCACGGGCTGTCCAAAAATGTGGACAATCCGAAAACGTCATACGGTCACGCCACAGATATGCACGGATGCGTGTTGACACCTACTAAAGCATAAAAATACAAGTTTAAAAACATGAATTAAGGGCTAAAGTCAAAGACCAAACATAAGTCTAGGGGTCTAACTAACGTAATTCCATGAGTTTTGGTATTCTCAGGACTTTGCGAGACCTAATAGATAAATGCAGAGAATAATGGAGAAAGTTCCAGAATATACAAGACTTATCAAGACCAAACTTGTCCATGAATCAACTCAACCCGAAAAGTGGACTAAAACATTCTAGAAGACACCCGGAGGACACGAAAAGAGCGGGGAAGGTGACATGGCACGCCCGACTGGCGGCCGCCACCATCCACTCGGGCGGCGCCATGTGGGCCCGGCCGGTCGGCCTCTCCCTCTTCGTAGGTCGGTTTACCACCGACATTGAGGTTGTTTCTACGCCGTTGTTCAAGGCCTGGTTTGATCCAAGGGTTGACGTTCATCGACGGGTACTATATAAGAAGACCACCGACCACGAGGCTCATAACAATTTCATAACAATTTCATTATCATACTCATACCCATCAAGTCCAGCCAAGTCTAAACATAAGCTCTAGTTCATACTAGAAGTAATTAGCTATCTAACTAGTTCTAGTTGAAGATCAAGTTCATCTTGAGTTCCTGATTAGTCAAGAAGTAGCAAGGATCGTTCTTGAGACTTCTCTCTTGTATTCAATCTGTAAGTACTCTTATATTTAGAATACAATTGTTATGGCTTTGATCTTTATATTTATCATATTCTTATTGGTATGTGTTTATGCTTGCTATGATTATATATTTAGTTTAGTAAGATTGCTTTTTATATTTTATGCATGGAATTGTATAGCATCCATATAGATGATCACTATGTGGGTGATAAGCAATGTGTAAACGTGGTGTTTATACAACGTTTATCTGCAATTGCACCCTACATTCCGGGCCGTATGGTAGATCGTGAGAGTGACAGTCCTGTTGAGTCCTTTGGAATCCACCCTCCGAATGTAGGACACGTCGAGTTAGATTACGGTGGTGGATGGATAAGTTTTGTCCTTATTTGTCATTGGTAATGCTTGCTATGTGTAGAAGTAATCCAACCTTGCCATGATAGCTAGATGTATTGCACTAATTGTAGTATTCATTGACATGTATGATTAGGAGTATCTTAGGAATATTCATTCTAGTCTAATTTATAACATGCTAATTGCTTGTATGATTCTAGTAGCTTAATGATCTTAGACTTGGGTATTTATCAATTATATAATTATCTTTATCCCGAGACTTATCCTGTTGAGTAATGTTAGATACTTATGGCAACTCCGCATTATATTACTTTGTGAAGTGGATGATCTCATAACTAAATCACAATATATAAATCTTTAGATATCCTTTCTCTCTACCTTTCCATAGACTCCCTTCCCTGTGGTAAAATATAAATACGATACCTGGATTACTCCCTTGAAGTGCTACAATTGGTATTTCTATCTCGTAAACTTGCGGATATCATGTTCATTCTTTTATCAAGGCCAATCAAGAATACCATACCCGCATTTCTTAGCGTTATTGCTAGAGTGATAGACTAGTGTATAGGTAATGCCTAGAAATGAGTGGTATACCTTGAGTACATATCCCGGTGAGATTAACTCCACTATGGATAATGTTGCTAAGCTACATCCCACTAATAACACCGCCTAACTCCGCTTTGTTGGATCATGAGGTTAATCCCATATCCAAGCTAACATGATTAGATAGATATCCCATATATATATTTTCTTTCACCGTCCCTAATTGGGATCGTGTAAGAAATATCAACAAGCATTTTTCTGCGCCGCTGTTCGGAAGGCGTAGTCTATTTAGAAAAAAATAAATTTTATCTTGGCTTTGTTTTTTAAAACTTCCTAGTTTAGAGAGCATAGTCAATCTTTCTATTTTGAAAATGTGTTTCCAAAAACTTTAAAAGTTTTTCTAGTATTTCTTTCCGGCTATCTCTAGTTTGGAAGGGTATTAGCCATAAACTTAGACAAAGTGTTATTCCTATTAAGTTGGTATTGTTTCTAACTTACTAGTTAGAAAGGGTGCTAGCCAAAAATCCTATAAACACATCATATAAAGGAAATAAGAGAGATCCCTTTACATCACCTAATGCATTGAGAACCCATTATCACATACTCAAACAAGGTTCACCCCCCTCGTTTCTTTATTTTGTTTTTATATTATGCGAGGGAAAATATATGTATGAAAAATAATCTTCCAGATAATTTTGTTGAAGATCCTGAAAAATTAATCGGGGAGGCCAAAGCAAAACTCCGAGACAAACTCCAAAGACCTACATCATCATCATCATCATCTTTGTCCGATAATTCAAGACCTACTGAATCGGAAGTTAATCAAGTTACTAAGACATCTCAATTTGAAGCTATGGCAACCAAGACACTTCGTGAATTTTCAGCTCCTACCACGGGGAAAACATTACTTGTTGGTCCGAAGGTAGAGGTTGGAGACAAAGGCTTTGAGCTTAAGCCAGGGCTCATCAATATGGTGCAAGCAAGTCAATTTTGTGGAAAGGCACATGAAGATGCTAGTGCTCATCTCCAACACTTTCTGGAGATTTGCAAAGTACATTTACTATGAAGGACGTACCCAAAGATGCCATATTGCTCCGCCTCTTTCCATTCTCACTATTGGGAAGGTGCAAGCAATGGTTTTATGCTACCAAAGATAAGAATACATCATGGGATATATGTTCTACAGCCTTTCTTGCTAAGTTCTTTCCCCGTGGGTAAGACAAATGCCTTAAGGGGAAGATATCAAATTTTCAACAACAAATGATGAATCAGTCCCGGAAGCATGGGAGCGTTTTCAAGATTATATTTCAGAATGTCCACACCATGGGATGGAGAAGTGGCTATTGATGCAAACTTTCTATCATGGGCTTATTCCTAGTGCTCGTGAAATTATGGATGCTTTACTTGGTGGTGGTGCTTTTCTTATCACTTACATTAATTCGTGCCACGAGAACTTTGTGGAGAAGATGGCTTCCAACCAAGGTTGGAGTGAAGAACGTCAAACTCGTAAGAGAGGAATGCATCGGCTAAAAGAAGTAGATATGCTATCTCGCTAAAATGGACCTTATAATGAAGAAGCTAGAGGATAGAGAACCTCAACCCAAAGCAGTTATGCAAATTCAAGACTCACATATGACATGTGAAGAATGTGGAAACTTAGGCCACATTGGAAGGAATTGTCCAGAGACTCGAGGACATCAATTTTATCAATAACAATAACAATTTCCCTCCTCAACGGAATCAAAGTTGGAACCAACAAAGGCCCAACTATCAAGGTAACTATCAAGGAAATTACCAAGGTAATAATCCGGGTAACAATTTTAATACTTATCAACCTTCTTTAAGAGATCTTGTTGTTAACCAAGGTAAGACCATGGAGAATCTGTCTAGAAAGATAGCAACCAATGACAAAAGCTCTTGAACTTATCAATACTTTTCGTTTAGAAAGCTTTTCTTCAGCTATCAAGAATCAACTGAGTTTTAATAAAATGATAGAATCTCAGATTTCTCGCCATTCTGCTCCACTAACCACACCGGGGAAAGATTCCCGGGCAGCGGGAAGAATTAGAAACCGCAAAACCTTGTCGATATTTATAATGCGGTCGTTACTATAGAGAGACCTCGGGAAATTTTGTTGGTTGGATGACTCAATGCCACCTAAAAAGGAAGATCCGGGAAGACCGGTCATCACAATCAAGATTGGACAACACACATTCGACAATGCTCTCACGTGATTTTGGCTCAAGCGCCAACGTACTACCAAAGGTAATTTATGAAAAGATTTATAGTGAACCACTTTGGAAAATCGAATATGTGCTTGCAGCTTGCAGATCAATCATTTTGTTATCCCGAGGGATCCTTGAAGACGTGTGTGGAATCGAGAGGCTCTTACGTGCGGCAGATTTCGTAGTTGTAGACACTGGAAGAAATAAAAGAGCAACAATCATACTTGGAAGACCATTCTTATGCTCAGCTAAAGCTATCATCTATTCAGACAGTGCGAAGATTGTTTTCAATATCAAAGGGAAGAAGGAGAAATTCACTTTCAAAGACAAGGTACAAAACTCTCTTACTTATTCCCGAATACTAATCAATATATTGTAGAATCAAAGATGGAGAGTTACAATCGAATAGAAGGAGGAATCAAAATCAAAATCAGAACAAGAACAAGATGGCACAGCCAACAAAGGTAATGGTAGTAAATAAAACAAAATCTTATAATGACCATTTACTTGAATATCCAATGCTTCGTCGGCCAAAAGATCCAGGTACTCCTACCATCGCATGTTCTATTCAATGCTTAACTTTCTATAATACATATTCGCGATACTTTGATCCGTGTTAACATAATGGCAAAGGCTACATATGAATTATTATTTGGAAAATTGTCGTTGCAACCAACATTTGTGTAGCTCTGAGATGGCGCACCAATCCTATAGAGTTCCCGGCTAGGAATTGCCAAGAATGTACCAGGTCAAGATTAAGGACCACTATGTTCTCACTGACTTTGTAGTCATGGACATGGGAAGAGAAGTAGATCCTCCACTAGTGCTTGGGAGACCGTTTCTCAACACTACTCGTGCAATCATTTACATCCATACAGGGAGAGATTCATTTCCAATTTCCTAAGGAGAAGGTATGTGTTTACTTTAATAGCTATAATGAATATACAAATCCTAGGGGAAAACCGGACAACTCGTCGCCATAATAGGAGATGGACAAAGAATTTAATAGAAGAAGCAAAGGAAAGTGAAGAAGCTAAAGCTTTTACACGTACTACATCTACGGAGAAAGAAGAAATAACTAATTCAAAGAAGAGTACATCATCCAAAAGATGGAGGAAGAAGAAGACATCTCCTAAAACATCATCGGGAAGAGACAATAGAATCATCAGTACCACCAATTGTGACCACTGATGTACCATGGGGAGTAAAGAGCGTAATTTGGAGTCTTATTCGGAGGACTCTAAACACCGAATCCTCGAAAGGTAAGTCGGTAAGTTATCCATATTTAAAATCCCCCATTACATATTATCCTCCATATCATATTTATCTTTTTAGTATCATATATGTGCATTCGAAAACAACAAAAATATTTTATCTTTTTGTTTTGTGAAAACCTTTAAGCCCCATGCTAATATCTCGGAGGATAAACTCCTTTAGGCTATTTGTTTGTGGTGGCATAAAAATAAAATAAAGATATATCAATATTTTATCTTATCTTGCATATGAAAATCAAATAAAAATTTGGAAAATAAAATCTAAAAATATTATCCCGGCAACCTAAGCAATGTGGCTAACCTCTAATGCTTAATCAAGTTCCACTAGCTTTGTTGTCTATTTTGAGATTACAGATTTCAAGAGGAGAAGAGAAAATGTCAAGCGTCACTTGATGCTAACTACCTCAACTTCTACATTATTAAAGACTACACTCCAATCTAGCTTGGGGAGTGCAACCCCTAGTTATCTAGATAAGTATCTTATTACCTATATCTATTATTAGTTAAATATTTTGTTTGTTAGAAAGCTTAATAAGAGTCTAGTTTTATATAGTTTATATAGTCTTTTGTTTGAGTGAGAATAAAAGGATCAAGAGAGTGCACACTAAAGTTTACTTTGCTCAACTAAAAGGAACCTAAAATTTATCAACAAGGAGATGATGAATAGTTGCTCAAGTTGTTATACTTTTCTAGTACCTAGCTTTCAAGCTTAATTTCTCTCAAAGCTCCATTTGCAAAATTAATTTTTACTTTGAAACTTGAAACATATGAGTTGCAAATGTTTGCTCTAAAAAGTCTAGGTGATTGACAATAGATATGATATATGAAAGTCCGAAATGCTATTTGATCTTACTCCTAGTGACACTAGATTTCTCAAGATTTATATTTCAAAAATTGAAAAAAATCACATGATAAGCTCCTGTGTGACAAGAGTATGAACCTCCTACCACAGCCAGGATATACATGCTATTTAGATTAGGAAAACCTTTTGAAAAATAAATATATAGATATATATATTTAGGGTGCTTGCTTTGCATTGAGTTTGTTCAATCTTGGTCGACCCTTAGAAAATTGTCATGCTGATCATGTACACTCCACTCATTCCACTTACTTCATTTCACTATCATCCACTCACTCTAGCCAACAAAAATGTTCTACTCCTATCTCGGGGGAGAGCAACCAAAAATATTTACTATTCCCATCCACCCATTCATTTTGCTAGCCAATATCTTACAAAAAGCTCCATTACATTTATACCTCTCAAAAGTTACTTTGCAAAAAGAGATCTGGGTTGTGTATCTTTAAAAGAGAAAGGAGATGAAAAATGGACAAAAGTCCTACGGGCGAGTAGAGCCTACCTCCCTAAAATAAAAGAGATGAATAATGAACAAGTGTTCGAGGGTGAGTAGAGCCCACATCTCTAAAAATAAAAGATGAATAATGGATAAGTGTCCCAGGGTCGTATTAGAACCCACATCTTTATAAGAGAGGAAATAATGGACACAAGTCCGAGGGCAATGAGAGTCCACCTCTCTTGAATATAAAAAAAAAAAAAAAAAAGAGATACAACCCGTGTTCTCTACAAAATTATAAAAAGAGAGAAGAATTCAAAAAGGAGCAAAAGTAAGATTTCCCATCATCTATTCTATTCACTTCATACTTTTACTACATTCCATACCATTTTCCTATCCACCATACACATGCACCACTTGATCGGTGTGAATTGTATCTTTGGATCCATTGCTTGAATTTACAATATATGCTTAGTAAGAAAATAACTTATTTTCTCCTACCTATGAGCTCCACATATATAAGCCTTAGATATTAGGTGAGAGAAATAAAGGCATAGTAAACTATTGCCTTAGTTAAAATGTTATTATACTATGAGAGTAAGGCAAACATTATATTATTGCCTAAAGAGAGGGATCCACAAATATTACAAATGAGAGATTAGAGAGTCATCATCTTGAGGAACTTTGAGTTTTATTTGAAAATCAAAGAAAAACTCGAGAAGGACAAGTTGATCAAAAAGAGTTTGAGATTTAGTGCTTGACTTAACTATTCTATCTTTCAATTACCAAAGATTGCGAGAAAAAGATAAAAAGTCTTTCAAAGAGGTAATTGAATAACTAAAGTTTGAAAAAAAAGTTTATCTTTATCTGGAGAGAAATTTTGTTTGAAAGCATGTGTACTTTAAGGGTGTGATAGCGTTGCGGCAACTCTGATCCAAGTAAGTAGTTTATTTTATTTTGTGTCTTGCTAAGAGACTAGCAAGAGGAAAGCTTGGGGAGCTTGTTGACACCTACTAAAAGCATAAAAATACAAGTTTAAAAACATGAATTAAGGGCTAAAGTCAAAGACCAAACATAAGTCTAGGGGTCTAACTAACGTAATTCCACGAGTTTTTGGTGATACGTGACTTTGCGGGGACCTAATAGATAAATCACGTAGAATAATGGAGAAAGTTCGGAATATACAAGACTTATCAAGACCAAACTTGTCCGTGAATCAACTCAAACTGAAAAGTGGACTAAAACATTCTAGAAGACACCGAGGGACACGAGAAAAGGCGGGGTGAGGTGACATGGCACGCCCGGCGGCGGCCGCCACCATCCACTCTGGCGGCTGCCATGTGGGCCCGCCCGGTCGGCCTCTCGCCTTAAAGAGGTCGGGTTTACCACCGACATTGAGGTTGTTTCTACGCCCGTTGTTCAAGGTCGGTTTGATCCAAGGGTTGACGTTCATCGGCGGGTACTATATAAGAAGACCGGTGACCACGAGGCTCATAACAATTTCATAACAATTTCATTATCATACTCATACCCATCAAGTCCGAGCCAAGTCTAGACATAAGCTCTAGTTCATACTAGAAGTAATTAGCTATCTAACTAGTTCTAGTTGAAGATCAAGTTCATCTTGAGTTCCCCGATTAGTCAAGAAGTAGCAAGGATCGTTCTTGAGACTTCTCTCTTGTATTCAATCTGTAAGTACTCTTATATTTAGAATATAATTGTTATGGCTTTGATCTTTATATTTATCATATTCTTATTGGTATGTGTTTATGCTTGCTATGATTATATATTTAGTTTAGTAAGATTGCTTTATATTTTATGCATGGAATTGTATAGCATCCATATAGATGATCACTATGTGGGTGATAAGCAATGTGTAAACGTGGTGTTTATACAACGTTTATCTCGCAATTGCACCCTACATTCCGGGCCGTGTGGTAGATCGCGGGGAGTGATGATCTGTTGAGTCCTTTGGAATCCACCCTCAGAATGTAGGACACGTCGAGTTAGATTACGGTGGTGGATAAGTTTTATCCTTATTTGTCATTGGTAATGCTTGCCATGTGTAGAAGTAATCCAACCTTGCCATGATAGCTAGATGTATTGCACTAATTGTAGTATTCATTGACATGTATGATTAGGAGTATCTTAGGAATATTCATTCTAGTCTAATTTATAACATGCTAATTGCTTGTATGATTCTAGTAGCTTAATGATCTTAGACTTGGGTATTTATCAATTATATAATTATCTTTATCCCGAGACTTATCTGTTGAGTAATGTTAGATACTTATGGCAACTCTGCATTATATTACTTGTGAAGTGGATGATCTCATAACTAAATCACAATATATAAATCTTTAGATATCCTTTCTCTCTACCTTTCCATAGACTCCCTTCCCTGTAGTAAAATATAAATACGATACCGGATTACTCCCTTGAAGTGCTACAATTGGTATTTCTATCACGTAAACTGCGCATATCATGTTCATTCTTTTATCAAGGCCAATCAAGAATACCATACCCCGCATTTCTTAAGCGTTATTGCTAGGGTGACGAACTAGTGTATAGGTAATGCCTAGAAATGAGTGGTATACCTTGAGTACATATCCTAGTGAGATTAACTCCACTATGGATAATGTTGCTAAGCTACATCCCACTACTAACACCGCCTAACTCCGCTTTGTTGGATCATGAGGTTAATCCCATATCCAAGCTAACATGATTAGATAGATATCCCATATATATATTTCTTTTCGCCGTCCTAATTGGGATGGTGTAAGAAATATCAACAATCTTATACCAACGCCGTATCTCTTTTCGGACGGGAGGCGCCCTAACTGGGTCACGCTATGTAAAGAGAACTACAAGGACGGACGGAGGTGATTAATACCTACGATAATGGATCGTTGAGACGCGGATTGCGGCAAGACCGATGGCCCCACGAGGGGCGATCGGGTCGCCGAGTCCCTCCCACGGGTCCTCCTAAAAAAGGGAAAAAAATTAGTTATTATCGACTCAAAATTTCGACAAAGACCTCCCACGCGGGGGGAGGTTCCCAAAACTGCAAAAACATGGCATGAAGGCCAACAACCACATATATATACCAAACATGGGCACGAAGGCCACCAACCACCAATATGGGCACGAAGGCCACCAACCACCAATATGGGCACGAAGGCCACCAACCACATACATATACAATTACTAGTAACCTTAGAACTACTACTAACAACTACTTAACTACTAACACTAGTAATACAAAGAGCTACTTAACTACTTACTAACTACTACTACTAACCCTACAACTAACACTACTAACTACTAGTACTAACAACTACTAACCACTACTAGAAGGGGAGGGCTTACCTTGGCCACAGGAACGGGAAGAGCAATGGTGAGCGGCGGCGGCGTGGATCACCAAGGCGGCCACGAAGAAACGGCGACCGGTCCGAGAGGCACTTTCTTCTTCCTCCTCCCTTTCCTCTTCTTCCTCCTCTCCTTCCTCTTCTTCCTCCTCTCCTTCCTCTTCTTCCCTCCTCCTCTTCTTCCCTTTCCCTTCCTCCCTCCTCCTCTTCTTCCCTTCCCTTCCTCCCTCCTTCCCTTCCCTTCCCTTCCCTTCCTCAACGTCCGGCGAATGGGACGGGCGAGAGGGGCGGGCCGGGCGGGCCGAGCGCCCAGCCGGCGGCTCCGGCGAGGCGGCCGCGGCTCGGCTCCCCCTGCGGGCGGGATCAGGCGCCGCGCCGGGCCCGGGAGCCTCCCTCGGCGGCGCTGCGGCGGCGGCGCCGGGCGGGGCGGATCCGCCATGCCGGGAGGACTCCGGCGGGCTTGGCGGGGGCGGATCGGCGAGGGAGGCGGCGGGCTCGGGGCGGCGGGAAGCGGCGGTAAGCGCGGGCGTGGCGGGTGAGGAGAGAGGGAATGAGAAAAAACGGGTCCGTTGGACCTGATATTTAAGTATCTTTGCCGAAGTGCCGTGGAAAAAGGCACTCGGCAAAGGTCCTCTTTTATTTTTTTAAAAAAATATACTTTGCCGAGAAACCCACGCGTCTGGGCACTCGGCAAAAGCACTTGTTTGCCGAGTGTCCATCCCGGCACTCGGCAAACCATTCATTTTTTTTTTTTTGATTTTTCGTCCCATATTTTTTGTGTGGCAATAGTACAGTAATTAAATCTCATGTTTCAATTTGGGACAATTTCAAGTTGTTTTGCTATATTTCATGAATTATTTCTATTTTCTTGCATTTTACGGACCACTCCATATTTGAACTGCAGGTACATGAATAATGGACTGTGGTCATTCAAAAAATGTTATTCATGATGATTGGCGTGTGTTTAGGCTCAATCCAAGGACTCGCGTGAAATTTCGAACATTTATGTGCCGGAACATGACGAAGTTACTCATGGGGAAAGGTGTTTTTAAATTCTATAAAAATCCAAACGAAGTTTAAAAATCATGAAACTTGGCGAGGTGTCTTGTCGTCTCATGGGGAGGCTGTGGAAAAAAATTTGAAAAAGTTTCGAGCAAGTTATGATGTCGGATGGCTAAAACCCAGACATCTCCACACTTCATCATGATTTGGTTAGGTTCGTCACGAATGAATCCCATCCACTAAATTGAAAGGTGCTATCTGTACTACAAGATTAGTCCAGTCTCTCAATATGGATCCGAGCAACGCCCTCCTAAATGAAATATTAAGAGGACGTGTTGCCATAATATTGACCACCGTCGCATGGGGATCTCTGACTATATTATATAGAGATGAGTATCTATCTTTGAAAGACATGTCACCAACCCAAGTGTCCTCCAAAACTGCGTGGCACATCCATTTTTGATAGAGAAAGTGCCATTAGTCAAGACTTCATCTTTAATTTTCATTAGACCCCTCCAGAAATGGGAATCATTTGGTTTAGCCTTATCCTGCGATAAGGATTTAGACCTCGATACTTATTTTTTCAGCGAGATCTTGCCACATACCATCAGTATTAAGCAAGTTAACAATCCATTTTGCTAAAAGACATTTATTTTGTATTTGAAGGTCCGTAATTCCTAAGCCACCTTGATCTTTAGGTCGGCAAAGGATGTCCCATTTGGCAAGTCGATATTTATGTTTTTCAAAAATCCTTGCCAAAAGAATCTTGATTTGAAATGGTCAAGATTTTTCAAAACTCCTTTCGAATTTCAAAAAAGGAAATCATAAACATGGGAAGACTGCTAAGTACTAAATTAAGTAGGATTAAACCACCTCCATACGATAGGTATCTAGCTTTCCAACAAGATAGTTTCTTTTCAAATCTTTCTTCTACTTTATACCACTCTGAATTGAGTAGCTGTCTGTGATGCATGGGTATACCCAGGTACCTAAAGGGGTACTCTCCGGCATTACACCCAAAGAGAGTGGTATATTTATCCTCCATCTCTTTGGCTGCACCATAGTAGAAGATTTCACTCTTGTGGAAATTGATTTTTAATCCGGACCATTGCTCAAAGGCACAAAGCAAAAGTTTCAATTTTTTTGCTTGTTCTATGTCTTGGTCAAGGAAGATGATGGTATCATCCACATATTAATGGAGGATCAAAAGTCCAACATCAACTAAGTGAGGAATAACACCACTTATCTGTGCATTGGACTTTGCTCTTTTAATGATGACAGCCAGGATGTTAAATAAGATTGGAGACATTGGATCTCCTTTTGCGTAAACCTCTTTTTGGTTTGGAAGTAGGGACTTATATCATCATTAATCTTAATCCCTACACTTCCTCCCGTAACCATTTGTTCAATCCATCTGCACCATTTCAAGAAAATCCCTTCATGCGTAGAGTTTGCTGAAGAGACCACTTAACTTTATCATAGCCTTTTCAAAATCGATTTTGAAAATCACCCCGTTCTTTTCTTGGTATTTGAAGTTCATGGATGGTCTCGTGTAGGATAACGACACCTTCCATGATATTTCACCCTTGCATAAAGGTTGTTTTGAGTCGGACTTACCACCGTCTGTGCTACTTTATTGAGCCTATTTGTGCCAACTTTAGTAAAGATTTTAAAGCTGACATTAAGAACACAAATAGGTCTATAGTCCAAAAAGCAAACGGTGACACATGCATTTACTTTTGCTATCCCTCTCTCCTATGCACAGTTAAGCACAACAATCCACGGTGCCAAGAAATTTTTTAAGCACCGCTACCCACAATGTGCAAGTCGATCCAATTTAGATACTAAGGCGTGGTGACGATGATTAAACACAGCTTTTTAAGGCGTGGTGACAATGATTAAACACACAGGTACCAAGATACTAGGATCCGAGTTCCATGCATGACAAGAAAAGCGTGTTCACGTGGTCGTCACGCTTGCCCCACTTGGGTCTCGTGATTGGATGATCCATGTTCCTACGGCCCGGTTTGGCTTCCTTGACTCGTCAAGGCGATGTTCAGCGTGCTGGTCACGCAAGCTAGGATGCCGTGATCCATCTCCATGCCGTCCTATTTAAGCAGCAGCATCCGCTTGCTGAGTCCGGCACCCGGCCACCTATACGCCTATACAGCAATACCACTGTCACTACCACACCACCGTACCAGCAGCAGCACATATATAGCCGGAGATGTCGAATAATCCCGACGCCCCGCTGGAGCAACGGGCGCTCAGCCCCCTCCGTGGTTTGGTCCACATGCGATCCTGGAGGCGGTCGAGCGGCTCATCGTCAACGACGACAGCAACAAGGCCGATGCGGGGTGGACCTTGGAACAGATCAAGGGTAGCATCTCGCAGCCGGAGGTGGTGGACGACGCCACGCTGCGGGTGGAGCTCCATAGGCTCGTCCAGACGGGCGATCTTAAGGTGGTTGGAGGAGTCAGTGGGGAGGAGGAGCATTACACGCTGTCCCCTCCCTACCTCCCTCCGTGGTTGGATCCGCACGAGGTGGAGGAAACGGCCGCGTTTATCGATGAGGTTGGAGATGGTGGGGCGACCTGGGAAGAGATCAAGGATTCCTTGAAGGAAGAACACCAGCCGGATCAGCCGCTGCCGCCGGAGTTGGACACCGTGTTGCAGGCGTTGCTCACCGTGCTCTACCAGAGGGGCAGACTTAGAAATACCAATACCAGCGGAGGAGAGCTACACTACACGGCGCTGCACGCTCCGGCTCATTTTGAGCCCCACGTCCCTCAACACCTCTTCTTGTATTATCTCGGCTACAAGCTGGGCGCCGGTGACGCCTTCGATGCCTCTGACCCTGCTGCACGGAGTGTCCTGGAGGCGGTGGAGCAGCTCTGCACCTACGACGACTTCACCACCGGTGGCGGCGGGTGGACCCTACAAGAGATAAGGGACTCCCTGAAGCTGAGATACCCTGCACAGAGCTTCGACGACACCACAGAGCTGCTGCAGGCGACGCTCATTAGCCTCTGCAATAGAGGCTATCTTGCGAGGCTGGACGGGGAGCGCTACAAGCTGTCCATCACCCCTCCCGCCTTCCCGTTGTGGTTTCGTCCCACGGCGGTCCTGGAGGCGGTCGACGACGCCGGCGCCGGCGGGTCCACCACCGGACAGATCATGGCTTACTTGGCGACCAAACACAGCGGTGTGCCAGCGGGCTTCGACAAGGTGCTGCGGACGACGCTCTCTGTGCTCCACCAGAGAGGATACCTTACCTCTAGTGGACCGGAGCACTACACGCGCCGGCGACACGACGCTGACATCGGCAATGAGCTGCTTTCCTATTATGTCGGTTACAAGCTGGGCCGTGGTTACGGCTTAGTTGATGACGACACGGAATCGGCCGGTAACGGCGCAGCCAACAACAACGACCCAGTGTCGGAGATGGCCGGGGTATATCCGATTCATGCATTATTCCATTTCTGTGGCCGGCCGTTGTTCTACAACTGATATATACCTTCTTTTTGTCATGTGTAGCGACCTAATGCCGGCCAACATGAAACGATCCGTGATTACGGCTTAGATGATGACAACACGGAAGCGGGTAACGGCGCCGCCAATCAACTACGCCGTAGGTTTGGGAACAACAATGACCCTGCAGAGTCGGAGGTACAACGGGGGATTCATTATTCCATTCGCTTTTATTTCATTTCGGTGGCCGGCGTTCTGAAACTAATATATATACCTTCTTCTTGTCATGTGTAGCGACCTAACGCTGGCCAACATGAAACGACAGAGCTTGTCCAAGCTTGGAGAAAAGAAAAGGTACTAGAAATTAATATTGTTAAATATACAAATATTTTTCACATTGATAATCAAGTACGCTTTCATTTTTATACCTAATATAGTTAAAGACACTAGTATGTAAGAGAGTAAAGAGCATACCAAAAAACGTTTCGCTCTCGCTCGCGTCGCCTCCCGTCTTGGGGCGGCGGCGGGCGACAAAAACCCTAGCCACCGTGGCCCCTCAAGCCCATCTCCTCCAGCCGCGCCGCCACCGAGCAGGCCGCCGGAGCCGCGTGGCCAGCGGGAAGGTTGCGGGGCGTGGCTTTCCCCTTCTCCGGTGCTCTGGGCGGCACCGCCGCCATGGGCCACGGAGGAACCTCGCCGTGGGGGCCCCCTACGGCGGCGGGGAGCTCTTGCCGCCGATCGGGCGGCGCCCCGGCCGGATCTGGTGGCTGTGGCGTTTGGGAGCGCGGCGGTGCCTGGGGAGTTGGCAACCGGAGCTGGGTGGCGGCAACGGCGGCCATGGGACGGCGGGCGGCGCCCGGCGCGGGCCAGCGGCGGCGGCTGGTGTCTTTGAAGGGCGTTGTCGCGGCGGCGTGGTGGCTTCTGGGCTTCAGGCGGCGCACGCGGGCGTGGTGGCGTCTAGGCTTCTGGTGGCGGCCGCGGGTACTACCTACTCCAGCGGAGATGGTGGGGCCAGAGGGGATCTCTCGCGGGCGGGGCTGGATCGAGGTTTGAAGGTTGCTGCTCCTCGTCCCCTCTCGGTCGGCGATCCTGGTGCAGCGCCCCCTTGGTGGGAGGGGAGGCCGGGGGCGCGTCGTGCTTGCTCATGGTGTCGTGGTCGCACCTTGGGTGGTGCCGGGCTTTCTCCGTGGCGGCGCAGGTGTGGTGGGGAGCCGCATTCCGGCAGGGGGCTGAGCGTGCGGCGGGCATGGTGCTGACGGGCGAAAGCCTTCACTACCGCTTTGTCGGTGCAATAATGGCGGCGGCCTTGTCGCCATTCTCCCAGGGGCACCATTGAGGGGCATCCATGTCCTTGCAGCTTGGGATTCTCAGGGTGAAAACCCAGTCCCCTGTGGACGTGCGACGGCGGCGCCACTGGCATCGTTCCCTCGTTGGAGGCGCCGCATCTTGAGACCTAGCTTGGCTTGTGGCAGGGGTGGCGGTCGGCTGGTGGTGTCGTCTGTCTTGTCGCTGGGCAGGGGTGGTGCACACGGTCCGTGTTGGCGTGTAGGTGCAGAGGGCCCATGGGCGCTGCAGGTCCTGAGTTAACATGCATGGTGGTGGTGATCTCGGTGCCGGTTGAGCGGGAGAGGTGCTCTCTAAGCGGCTCAGATATCTGAGTCCCGTAGTGGATTGAGGCGGTGGGTGAGGCGAGCCCCCACGCAGAGTTGCCGGGATTAGTGGTTTCCATTGTTCCGCGACAGGACTTTTCGCTAACGCAAAGGCTGGAGCAGGGGATCGACGATTGTGGGTGTACAGCTTGGGGGGGATAGTCCCGTGGTGGAGGAGTTTCAGTTGGCTGCTCAAGCTTGCGGCCGGGCCGGCTCATCGTTGGCGACAATGGCGCAGTTTTGGCGGGCGGGGCTGTCGGCTTCTCTCCCGGTGGTGGTGGTGTGGCTTTGTGTTCGTTTTGCTTTTGTTTTTATTGGTGCCTTTGTCGGTGGTGGCTCGTGTCGATGTCCCAATCCGACCGGCGGCGATGTTTGGAGCCTCGTGTTAATGACCCAATCCAACCGGCGGTATTTTCATTGTATATCTTTGCTCCCTTTCCGCGTCGTGTTAGTTGAGTTGTTTAAGTGGATCCTAGTAGTAGGTTGAGTGGAACACTCCCCTAAGGTTGAGTTGAGTGGCCTATTTGTGGCGCGAGTTGAGTTGATTTGGTACCTATGTTTGCGGGTGGAGTAGGGTGCCCTCCACATTTGTATGGTTTTTCTGGCCTGGTTTCCAGTCAAAAAACTGGACTACTTACCTTTTTTTTTTTTTTTCTAATAGAAATCGCGCAAAGCTTTTGCCGTCCTTTCAAAAAAACTAGTATGTAGGAGGACTTGCCATGCATTGGGGTACTTTGAAAATTCTAATGGAAGATGAAATGCTAATAGATCCTAATGGCCACACCATTATATTTCAAGACAAATATTGCCTAGATTAGTTCAGCCCTGCTATATATATACTACTAGTGATAGATACTGCTAGTTGCTTTCTAGTGCGTAATTAATAATATTTGGCTTAAATATTAGTTTCTTTTGTCTTCTGTACAGGAACGGAGGCAGCAACAACGTTTGCGGTACACGATACAGAGGGTGTGTTCATCGTTCATTGGCCATGCAATTCTCTCTTTTATATTTATAATACATGGAGGAGGCGCCATGAGTGGGCATCACGAAGAAACATTGATAAAGTGGTTAAAAGTGGGCGGCGATGGATGCAATTGTTCCAATTGCTGTGTTGATTGGGATGCTTCTCACACAATTCTTCGCCGACGTTGAACTAGAAGATGACACATCACAACAAACACCTGAAGACAAAAACGCGTCAAGACGGATAAAATGGTAAATCTGGCAATGCTCGCAGCGTCAAAGCTTTTTTATTTTGCAATCAAAGAAGCACCGGCAGGCCCAAAGAACATATTACATATCACTGCGCATCTTGTTGCTTTTGTGATCGATATGGGCGCTGCCATTTACGTTTGGAGGAGGCATAGTGGCCTTGACCAAGAAATGCCCAAAGTCGAATGAAGACTAGTAGCACGCACAGTGCTTTTTTAGTAGTTCAATCAGATATCGATCAACCTGAGAGGTCCGGTGTGCTTCCTTCAGTCATGTTCAAACATGCAAGTGCTGGTAACTGAGAGAGAGTGAGAGAGTCATGGGATTCAGTTGTTTTCTGTTCCTGCATAATTCTGGGTATGTTCTTGCAGTTGCCTGTGTGTTTATCATCCGGGGCGCCGAGGACGCCTTTGTAACCTGTCTTCTCCATCTGTCTGTGGTTGCGTCCGGGTTTAGAAGTGGCCCTTGTAATCTGTACACTCTCAAGTCTGTGCCGTCAATGGAGTCCAGTTTGTTCCGTATTTTGATGCCTCTCCTTCCTTATGCATAAATCCTTCCTTCAGTCAAGTTCAAACATGTAAGTGGCCGTAGCTGACAGAGAGTGAGTGAGAGAGACTCCTGGGATTTCGTTGTTTTCTGTTACTGCATAATTCTGTTTGATGAGGATGCAATATTTTTGTGTTGTTGTCTGCTGTGTGCTGTGTTCCCGTGCAGCCCATGTTAGGATGTGACAGGAACACAATGACGGGGAACAAATGGGAACACAGCCCCCCCCCGCCGCTCCGCACGGGCGGCACGGGGCGAAACCCTAGCGCCGCCATCAGCGTCCTTCTCCAGCCACTCTCCCCCCTCGCCGCCGCGCCCGGAGGCGTGGAGGCCCGGCCCTCCCGGGATGGCGGCGGCGGGGCACTCCTCGGTGAGCTGCTCCTGTGCGGAGAGCTGCTCGCGGAACTCTTAAGCGGCAGCGCGGCGGGAATCGCCTGCGGCGGGCGGGATCCGCCTCCCTCCCGGCGGCAGCGGGCGCGGTTTGGCCTGCGGCGGCGGCGGGATCCGCCTCCCTCCGGCCGGTTCCTGCTCTCCTTCGGCTGGATCCGCGAGGGAGTGGTGCGGTGGTGGTGGACTGGCCCGGCGGCAGCGATCGGGCGGTCCGGCGGCGGCGGCGGAGGCCTGGGCTTCGGTTGGCACCGGCGCTGGGCGCATTGGTGGTGGAGGTGGCGGTGGTGCGGTTTGTTGGTGGAGTTTCGCGCCTCGGCGCTGCGCTTGTGCGCCTCGGGAGCGGGGATGCGGTTCCTGTTCGACGCCGCTGTTCATTGCTGAAGCTCACGGAGGTGGTCTGCAGGTTCCTGAGTTGGTGGTGAGTAGGGGGGAGTTGGTGGTGAGTAGCGGTGGCTGTGGTCGGCGGGGCTGCAGCGGCCGACGGCCGGGTGGCACAGGGGTCGGGGGCGATGCCGGCGTGTCCTACGCGGGGGACCCTTTGGCGGCGACGCGGGCAGCAGCCTCGCAGGTGCGGGTGCGCCACTCTTTGCCGCGGAGGCCCCTGTGTTGGGGCGCGCTGAGTGGCGGACCGTTCTCAGCCATGGTGGTCGGGAGGTGGTCTCGCGGTCTTACGCATGCGGGCGCCGGTGCAGCGGTTTGTTGGTGGTGCTCCCCCTCTTCTTGCTCGTCGGCTCCGGTTTCGGCGTCGCCTCGGTGGCGGGCTGGGTGGTCAGGTATGCTCTCGCTGTCTTGGAGTGGCGGCATTGTAGTGATATACTGATCCATCTCCTAGGCTGGTGGGTTGTGGAGGCAAGGGGGAGTCGCTGTTACTTGTCCGTGAGCGCAAGTAAGGGGCGGTGTCGATCCGGGCGAAAAGCCTTCACCGACATTCTTGCCATGGTAATGGTGGCGGCACTCTCTCGAAGGCCGTTTTCCCGCTGGGGACAACGTTATGGGGCATCGTTTGAAGCACGTAGTCTCGGGGTGAAAACCCGGTCCGGCTTTGTGGACAAGCGACGGCGGCGCCTTCGGGGCCGTCGTCCTCCTTGGAGGCCGCTTCGAGACTTTTCTCAGCTTGTGGCGTGTGGGAGGTGGTCTGGTTGGCCCGGATGCGGCGACATAGGAGGTGCTCCATGGTCTTGGTGTTTGGCAGTGAGGTGCAGAGGGCCCATGGGGCTGGAGGTCTTGAGCTGGTGCGCATGGTGCAGTGGTGATCTCGGTGATGGCTGGGTGGAAGTGGGGCTTTCGGTGCGGTTTCAGATATCCGAGTCCCGGGCGTGGTTTTGGTGGAGTGTGAGGCGGTGGATGAGGCGAGGCCCCCCGCGAGTAGCCGAGACCGACCGGTTTTCAATGGTGCCGCGACGGGTTCTCTGCCGGCACCGCCGAGCGCGGGGATCGACGATCTTGCGTGTGCGGCTTGGGGCCGATGGTCCCCGTGGTGGAGGAGTGTTGGTAGTCGCTCGGGCTTGCAGCGGGCTACGGCACAGCGTTGGTAACGACGGCGCAAGCTCCGGCGGCCTGCTTTCGACTCCTCTCCCAAGTGGTGGTGGTGTAGTTAGTGTTGTGTGCTTTGTGTGTCGATGTCCCAATCCGACCCGGTCGTTGTGGATGGAGGCTCGTGTTGATGACCCAATCCAACCGAGCGGAACTTCATGTTTATTTTCTCTCATCCGTGTTGTATTGTTGCAACAAGTGGTAGGTGGAGGGCACTAGTACCGAAATGATTTTCCGAAGGGGGGCCATATCTTTTCCGCGGGCGGGCGCAATTTGAACCCGCCACGGAAAAGATATGGCTCGCCGCCGGGCCGCTTTTTTACGTGGCGGGCGCGTTGCGGCGCCCGCCACGCAAAGTCATCTTTACGTGGCGGGCGCAACAACGCCCGCCACGTAAAAGATCTTATCCGCGGGCGGGCGCCAAGCGCCCGCCACGCGGCTCGCTTATTTTGCATGGCGGCGGGCACGTTAGGGCGCCCGCCACGTAAAAAGGCCGCAGCCTATAAATGCCGGACGGCCGCCTATTCATCTTCTCCACGAACTTCCTCTTCCAACTCTTGTGGGGGAGGTTTTGATCCAAAAACTCGACAAAAACTTTGATTTGGGTGTTTTGGCTTTGATTTGGTGGAGGAGAAGACACTAATTGGTCGATTAATGCCTCTTTTGATCTTTCTTTCCCCTCTTTTTCATCCCCTCTCTAAATCTAGAGACACATGAGGAGAGAAAAATGCCTTTTCTCTAGATCTAGATCTATGGTGGGATTTTTCTTTTTTTTTTGTTTGGAGGAGATAGAAAACTCGCCTTTCTCTAGATCTAGACCTCTCGTGCAACTTCATCTTTTTTTTTGTTTTGGAGGAGAGAGAAAACTGCCTTTCTCTAGATCTAGATTCTATGGTGGGACTTGTTCTCCTTTTTTTTTTTTTTTTTTGGTTTGAGTACTATATAACGGCACTAATTAAGCTTTTTGGAAGAGCAGGATCGATCAGGGATGGAGAGGCACCGAGCCCACTGGGATGTATGAGATGAAGAGGGTTGATGACGAATACTTTGATGAGGTGAAGAAGTTTGTTGCTCGAGCGAAGCGACACAAAATGAGATAATTCAACGTAGGCCGATCATCCGTCCGCGCGCAAAATGCAAGAATCTGAAAGCCTTCTCCACCGCCGTGCGATCTCACCTAATCATGCATGGCTTCGCTGGTGACTATTTGGTCCGACTTTTCACGGCGAAGAAGTTCCACCCTTCGATCCACCAAGCACCCAGTCCCCCCCTACCGATGCAAAGTACGTAAAGTCCACTAGCCGGTCCAATTCCATCGATTTGTTCGAAACCACGGCCGACGTCGACGATGACGACGATGACGGTGGTGGTGGTGGAGGGGACGGCGGCGAGAATCCTATGACGCAGCCCGAGGATGTCCGGTTTTTGAAGATTTGGTCAACCGACTTCGGTGAGGACGACATTCCGCTTTGGGTGCCCGAGATGGTTGGAAAACTTCAAACAGATGAAGCAGTGCAGCGCTTGATCCTCTTTACAAAGACAGTCCGGAGGGTTGCACGGCGCCGAGTTTTACCCCTCAACTTGCGATGTTGAAGTCTCGCCATGGCTGGTCCGACACTAGCTTCAATGAGCTCGTAAGTTACCCGGCCTCGACGTATCCATCGCCTAACAAGGTTCCCCGCTAGCACGTATCGCGCTAAGAAGTTGATCCGCCCGGTGGCGATGAAAGTGAAGAAGTTCGATGCCCGCCCCAACCATCGTATCCTATATCGGGCGACAAGACGAATTTGACCGCTTGTCCGCGACCGCGGGCGCTTAGTCGATACAAGCGAATGCCGGATGTCGCGTGGACAATGACGCCGATGAGGAAACAGATCGGCGAGAAAGAAGAAGAAGGGGGCGAAGAAAACCAAAGGGCGTCGCCAAGAAGATCATGTCAACGCAGACGAGGAAGAGGAAGGTTACACGCAGAGGAAACGCCCAAATACCAATAATGTGGTACCTTCCGGCCACCGACGCATGGGGCTCTATGGGAACCCCGAGGATGCTAAGCACATGGCGTGGCATGCATCTAGCGATCGTGTGAAGGATGACGGAATCTACGGCACCCTTCGGATGCTGGGCGTGGCAAGACTTCGACGCCGCCTTACCCCGACTTTGCGAGAGGAGCCCGTGAACGCTCGGTTCGCGATTGAGTACCGACGGAATGAACCCATTCGGTGACCTGAGCAGCACGCACAGCACGTGGCCGGTCGTCCTCACCATGTACAATCTACCTCCACATCTTTGTCAAAAGCGCAGGTATGTTTTGCTCACCATGCTCATTTCTGGACCGGCAGCCCGCAAGAACGATATAGATGTGTTCCCGGAGCCGCTCATGGAGGAGATGGAGGTACCGCTTTGATGATGGGGTCAAGATGTTTGATGCGTACCGCAAGGAGAGAGTTCACTCTTCGTGCCATCATCTTTGTCACCATCACCGACAATTCCTACTGCTTTTCATTATCGGGGCAGATTAAAGGGAAGACCGCCGTGTAGCTTGCATTGAAGAAACCCGCTCCACTTACCCGAAGGGATCCAAAAAACCGTACATGGAACACGGGCGCTTCCTCCTCAGAGCAAGCATAGGTACGATCCAAAAATGAATGTGTACTTTGACAACAAGGGCGAAGTCGAAACCTCACCGCACCGACTAGTTATGGTCCCAAGGTGTTTGACATGGTGAAGGACTTGGAGTGCGAAGTTTGGAAAGAAGAAGAAGAAGAAAGACGATGATAAGGAAGACGGCACCTCCAAGACAAAGAAGCGAAAGAGGGATAAACCGGAGGAAGGAGCGCCTCCAAATTGTTCCTTTCAAGAAGAAGTCAATCTTCTTCAAGTATCTAAAGTAATCGAAGATACCGCATACACCCCACGCGATCGATCGATGCACCTTGAGAAAAATGTCTTCGAAAGCGAGATCGGTCTCTCGATGGATATCAAGACCAAGACGAAGGATGGTGTGAAGTCACGTCGGGATCTTGTTGACATGGGCATCCGACCGAAATTCACGCTACACGGCTTCCGAACGGTAAAAGTCGAACTCCCAGTGCGGCCTACAACCTAACGAGAGACGAGAAGTTGGCTATGTGTCGGGTTGATGCGGGGTATCAAGGTACCGACGGGTTTCTCTTCCAACATCAAGAGTCCGGTATCCATGAAAGACCTCACAATGACGAACTTCAACGCTACCACGATGCTCACATCATGCCGACGGTGTTCCTTCCAATTGTGATCAAAGCCGTTCGTCCCAAAATACGTGAAGATGGTGGTCACAAGGATTTCATACTTCTTTAACCAAATCAACCGTAAGGTAATTGCCAAAGCAGATCTGCCTGGCTACAAAAGAGTTCATCACAAACAATGTGCCGATAGAGATGTGTTTCCCACCGCCGTTCTTCGACATTATGCCACACCCGATGATGCACATGGTTGATCGATTGAACAACCGGGACCCGTGTACCTACAGCGATGTGGACCACACGAGCGACTAATGTCTACCCTCAATCGATTCAATCATAACCGCGCTTACCCAGAGGGCTCTATGATCGAGGCATACACAAGCCGAGGCCGTGAACGGGTGTGTGAAGTACATAAAAGATGGGAGGGCTATTGGGCTTCCAAAGGCATCAACATGAAGGAAGAACCTCGGGGATGGGGTGCGCGGGCCGAAAAGCACGCACCAACATACATAGGGACAAAGTGCTAGACGCCACTACAAAGATCCTTCATCAATTGGTGATCATGGGACGGATACGTGAAAAAGCACCTCAAAGAGCTCCGCCGTGCAAGTAGCAAGCCCAAGTCACCTTGTTTACGATGTAAGCGCAATTTTACTTGCACATGTCCCTTGCATCCGTATATAGATTCTTTCTTTCAAAGGTACCTATGCCACGCCCACATGTCCTTGTAGGTTGTCCGCCGATGCAGCCCGGGTTAAACACCGGTGTTCTTTACCTCTCCCATGGCACATCCGTGAGAGACGATCGTCGGTTTTAAGCTAAGAGCGGACCATCCCCCGACCGGGTCAACTTGACGGACGAGGAAAGACGTAAGATCCGGGATAAGAATGAAAGAGCTAAGAAGTTGGAGGTAGCGTATCACGCCATATCGCTGATGAAAAAGGTCAAGGAAAAAGGGCCTCGATGTATTCGGGCGCCTTACCAATATGGAATCGGGATGGTAGGACATTGATCTGTTTCATGATCTTTCCTCGGACGGAGGGGCCGTTATCTTTGACTCACTACGAGGCACGAACCCGCCGCTACCAACAATTCGAAAAAATCTTGAGATTGTAAGTGATCGATGAACTCCTTATGCAATTATATACTAGAGTCGAATATCATATATCGTTGACAATATAGTGCATTTCGTACAGCGCTTACAAGAAATACTTGAAGGATCCGAACTCGCCGGGATCGCCGATCCGAGAAGTGTAAGGAGCGCAATGGAGATAGACTCAAAATCAAGCGATATTTTCCGATGCGTAAATGAAACATAGTTTTTCTTAGTACGACTACCTTGCTATAGCTTCGATATTACTAATAACACTGGTTTATTGTGTGCGATGCCTCAAACAACCGAGACGGATCAAACTTGTGTGGATTCTTCGTGCGTGAGTACCTCCGGCCTGCGCAGAAGGTACAAATCCAGCTACCGACGGCTCGGGGGCGCAAGGAACACGCTCACGTGGGTGATACAAAGGGCAACCGACGAGATGCGGTTCAGCGCGCCGATAGAAGCGCATATCCGCAAGTTCGCTTCTAGACATGGTAGTTCACGAAGGCCAGCCGTATTTCAATCGACAAGAGGAGCCGGGGCTTTCTTTAGAGTTTGGGCCGCTAAGGAGATGGGAAGAGCTAGGTCTTAAGGACTATCTTCATCCAAATCCAACATATAGCTCGCAATGTTTGTACGGATATGTTGTAATTGAAACTAGTACATGTTGGATATGAACAAATGGATCGATCGATCGATCGGTGAAACTTGTATATATGAATCGATGTATATATATGTATATATGATGTATATTAGAGTACATGTCTCGTATTATATATATGTGTGTGTATGGATTGATACATGTGTATATATATGTATATATGTATATGTATATATATATATATATATATATATATATATATATATATATATATATATATATATTGGTATTTTATTTTTTAAAAAAAAATTGGCCTGGCGGGTAACATAACGCGCCCGCCACGTATAATAATCTTAACCGCGGCGGGCGGCGCAACGCGCCCGCCACGGTTAAGATTTTATACGCGGCGCGCGCGTTACGCCCGCCACGCCTTCAAATATTTTACGGGCGGCACGGCCGCCCGCCACGCCGAAAGGCCACGATTATCCGTGACCTTCGTTAGTGACGGGCAGCCGTGCCCGCCACTAACGCCGTATTTTGCCCGCCACAAATGGGTTTTTGGGTACTAGTGGGGTATGTATCCCCTAAGTTGAGTTGAGTGGGCGCCTCGATGCGCGAGTTGAGTTGATTTGGTACCTAGGTGTGCAGGTGGAGTAGGGTGCCCTCCACACTTGTATGGTTTTTCTCTCGCCCGGTTTCCAAATAAAAAACTGGGCCGGCACTTGCCTTTTCCTTTTTTTCTCATCTAATAGAAATCGCGGCAAAGCTTTTTGCCGTCCTTTCTAAAAAAAATGACGGGAACACAACCATTGGCCAGGACGGGGATCCATGTCGTGACTACCCGGATACCTACTCCCATGTACTCGTTTTCACACAGTGCCCAACAAAGGGCGATTTTTGGGCACGCCGTGGAGCGCTGCTCCTCAGCCACATGGGTTGTAGCGAAGGAGAGACGACGCTTGGAGACGATTGTTAGTTACTGGTGCATGAACAAACAAAGTTTCCACTAAAATTTGGGTATAGACTATTTAAAATGTTGTGGCAAACATATGGAAGCTATATAAAAATATAAGCCCCTCAATTAGTAAAACCTTATTCCCCCTCTAGCTCTAGAATACATTAAGTACATTGTTTTTAATCTAGGAAAAGTGATAAGTACAGACATTAAGTACTTTTACATTTGTTCCCAGAGAGTGACCAAACAGCTTAGTCACATTTCAATTAATTTGCTCAAGCATGAATGTCCAAAAAGCAATGCAAAACATCATTAACCGGCCCAATTTGAGTTGAGCAGTTTTTTTTGTTGTAGTAGTAGAAGATGTTGACACTTCATGAATATAAAACACCGAATAAAGCAAGCATCCAAATTTTTGTAGGGCTACAATATAAGAGGATCCTCAAGAGACTTTCTAAGATTTATTTACTTTAGAAATCATTATTTGAAGATCCTAGGTAAAACTTGTTTTGTACCCTGCAACTACTTTGGTACATCATGTGTAAAACTTGTGCGCACTCCAAGGCATCCTCTTTCTCAATCTTTGGCTAGCGAGAAATTGACAATAGAGAATGCCTATATTTGAAGATCTAACTAAAGAGGTTGTTGGATGCAAAAAAAATTCGCCAAAATATCCATTCCTATAAACTAGGAAAAATATAAAAGTGTCTCTTGGAGTTGCTCTAAGACCAAATATTTGGATTGGTCATGTTCATGCAGTAGTAATTGACTTGTTTTGATATTTTTTTCTTATTATATGTTAATTTGCAACAGTTACTATTTTTTAAAAAAACAATCCATTGTCCCTTGTCAAAACATATCCCTTCACAATCACAGAGAGAAAATAACACAATAACAATTATCACATGTTTCATGAAATTTCATAAAGTGGTTTAATGAACTCATATTGTTCTAATTTTAAGACAGAAACAAAATAGGTATCTCCTCACATCCAAGAGCCCTTCTAAATTAAACTTATCCCCATATGATGAATCTTTTAAAAATCTCCAACAAATATTTCGTTCATCCAGGATTGCCCAATCTCAAATAATAGAGAGGATGGACAATATAATACCGTCGCCCCCAAATTGAACGGACATATATAAATGAAGATTTAGAGTATCACTAAATATATTATGTTGATGGAGAAACTATTGGATGGTAAATAAATTTAAAAAAACTATTGATGGTGATTTTTAAAGCATACGCCGTTAAGGCTTTAAGAGGTTGGATAGGGAAACTATTTTATGAAATGTTCTGATCTTCTAATCAGTGAAGCACTTTCTTCCTAGATTGTATAACTTCTAAGTGATTTTTGAAGAATCAGGAGGAGACAGAGGCTCCTACTCATAGGTACAACCGTTTTCTTTTCACATAAAAATAGAATAATTTAGTTACATTGTTGATGTAGAGATACGTGGATCTACTACCTTGCATTGATGGCTGGAACCTCGTACACATCGCAAATCAACCATTATATTTCCTATAGGTGCAAGTTCTGATCTTTCTATTTAGATTAGGTAGGTTTGCATCGAATATTACCTGTAATAGGAATAAATAAACATAAGACAGTAACAAAACATGTTATTTATTTATAAAAAAACTATTTTATAGATAGAGGAAGGGCACAAAAAATGGCATAGTCTTGATGATTTTCTCAGTCAAAGCAACCTTCAATTTGCACGATTGCCCATTGTTGTTTGATGCATCTTGCCCATCTTGGAGGATGACGTCATACGGATGCGAGGCAAGAAGGTGCAATAGAGCAGAATGAAATCATGCAACACCTGAATCACAAGTCCGGCCAAGTCACTCCTGTGGCTTGGTAGTGAAACTGGAAAGGCAGGTTCATGTGCTTGTATTGTAGCTCGGGAATCCGTCGTCGACCACAAGGTTGTGCCTAGAGACAGTACTTGGCAATGTTCACGGACGCCTCGCAGGTAGTACTGGTGCACCACCATCAGCGTGGCACCGAGATGCAGTTGATATGGATGTCGTTGCGCTCACGCTCGGCCGTGTCGGCCATGACGATAACGACGCTGGCGAACTTCGTCACCGAGTATGGGTATGTCCGTAACTCGCCGAGGTTGCCGCTGAAAGATATTCGCCATGCAGAGGATGAAACCCTTCGTCGGCAGTAGATCAGCCTGGGGCGGCTTGTTGATCCCCGCCAGGGTCCTACGCACGTTCAAGGACATGACGGCGTATAACTGCGCGAAGTCCAGGATGGTGATCTGCGTCGTGCGATGTGCCTGGGACAGCTGGCCCACACGACGCCGACGCTGTTGAGCATGCAGCCAGCAGCCATGCATCCAACAGCCGCGGCGACGCTGTCCTCGACGGCGACGTTGCAGGGCACGTACGATGAATGAATTTGGTGGCGTACATAGATTAGATTGCTTTCAATATATATATTGTTGACACCTAAAACTGGCTCGATAAAAGACAAGGCGTGAAACATGGCAAAAATCAGACTTGGCCAATATTTGGAGGTCAAAAGGCACCTCAAGGAACGACCGGACGCTGGCGCGCGCGTCAGGTCAGCCAACGGCGCGTCCGGTCACGCCAGGCTAGTTTCCAGAACTCTCGAAACGACCGGACGCTGGGCACCGGGCGCGTCCGGTGGTTCCCAAAGCGTCCCGTCTAGCGACCGGTCAGCCTGGGCGCTGGGGACTCGGTTCCAGGGCTTACGGGAACTGACCGAACGCATCCATCTGCAGGGCTGTCGGGCCATGCTGCCGCATCCATATGCACCTCAGCGCGCCAGGAGCTGGGCTGTCCCTATCGCCTAAGGGGTACTGTTGTAGCTGGCTGTCGTGGATACGGTCTGGGAGCTTGCAACCACAGAGAAGGTCCTGCAACCGCTGGTGGTCAAGATCACCAGGGAGGGGCACTACCGCTGGGGACACAACCGCTGGGAAGCGGCACTGCCGGGCCACACCCACTCTAGGAACGTGCGTTGTCGGGGGCGCATCCGCGCAGGGGAGGCGCGCCCGCCGGGCCACACTGGGGTGTCGGAAAGGCCGTTGGCCACGTTGGGGAGGAGCTCCACCAGTGCCATCAATCAAGTTTACGAGAAAGAATGGCGTCGTAGGAGGCCAACAAACTTAGGGGTGTAGTAGGAGGTCTGCTGTAGTTCATTTTTCTACCACACTACTCATATGGAGTAGGGGGGCCAAGCAGGGGCCCTTGCTCGAGATGGTGTGTGGTGGGTCGTGGGGGCGGTCACAAGCAGGTCAGAGCATGAGAGGAAGGAAGTGGGAGGGGCTGTTCTGACACAATGATTTCCCGAAACACATTACTCCTATCTTGTGACTGGAGCCATTGCATGCACACATCGGTGCAGTGTGGTACGTTTGCCGACACAACCAAAGATGGCTGGCTGGCTCTAGTGTCTGACACAACATCCATAGCCGCCATAAATTTTATTGAAATGATGGCACGTCATGTGGTGGGCACATTCGCAGTATCGTGTCCAAATTCGCTGTTCTCTTGGAAGCTCCCTATAGGATCCATTCTCCCGATAAGTACGCTTATCACACATGCATTACAATTGACAATGCAAAGTGCCAGTCACCGTACGTACCATGCATTCAGCAATGATGGTTGACTTTCGATAGTTTCAGGTTCAATTATTTTCATGAACGGCAGGAACAGGTTGTTTATATTTGGATCCTATAGCCGCCGCTGCATCTGTACAGCGGTGCAGAGAGTGTGTGCTGCACGTGGGCAGCGGACTGCAGTCATTATTAGCCATGCACACATATATGTATATATACCTATCACAATTAAGGGCAGACGACTCAGATATCCAATGGCCAGTCTACTAAAATTTGCCATCTGCCTCTCGGCCCTCCTATTCCCTGCTGCCGCCTCCTCTACTCCATCTGTCCAGAGCGGAACAAACGCTAATGGCAATCGCAGCGACCTCGATGCGCTGCTGGCTTTCAAACGCGAGCTCGCTGATCCCACCGGCGTCCTTGCCAGGAGCTGGACAAGTGACGTCTCCTTCTGTCGATGGCTTGGAGTCTCGTGCAGCCGCCGCCACCGGCAGCGCATCACAGCTCTATCGTTGTCGGATGTTCCTCTACATGGGAAGCTCAGTCCACACCTCGGTAATCTTTCCTTCCTCTCCGTGCTCAACCTCACAAACACCAGCCTCGCTGGCCCCATCCCTCCCGAAATTGGTATGCTACATCGGCTCAAGGTCCTGTATCTTAAAAGGAATGACCTCACAGGCCCTATTCCAAGTGCCATAGGTAACCTCACCAGGCTTGAGTTTCTTTTCCTAAATCGCAATATCCTGTCAGGGGAAATCCCAGAAGGGCTACTGCAGAATATGCACAGCCTCGTGACGTTTAATCTTGGCGGGAATGGGCTAACTGGCCACATACCACCAGGCCTATTCAATAATACGCAATCCCTAAAGCACATCAGCTTGATGAACAACAGCTTATCAGGTCCCGTACCACACAATCTAGGTTCCTTGCCCAAGCTGGAACAGCTGTTTCTCGCACACAATGACCTATCCGGTATAGTGCCCCCAACCATCTACAACATGTCAAGGATGCAGCAGCTTTATCTCTCAGAAAACAACTTTGTGGGTCCCATTCCTAACAATCAGAGTTTTAGCCTTCCTCTACTGGATGAGCTTCATCTCGAAAACAACAAGTTTGTGGGTCCAATTCCATCAGGACTTGCAGCATGCAAATACTTAAAATATTTGTATTTATCAGGAAATTATTTTGTGGGCGTCGTTCCAACATGGTTGGCTCAACTACCACGTCTCATCGAAATAACTATGTCAAGAAATAACCTTGCTGGTCCTATCCCAGCTGTTATAAGCAATCTCACCCATCTTACTGAACTAGGTCTAGGAACAAATCAGCTAACAGGTCCGATTCCATTTTTTCTTGGGAATTTTTCGAAATTATCTATACTAAGTCTGGAGTGGAATAATTTCTCTGGCTCAGTACCGCCATCACTTGGGAAAATCCCATCTCTGACCTGGCTTAATCTTCAATTGAATAATCTAGTTGGGAATCTTAACTTCTTATCGTCCTTTTCCAATTGTAGGAATCTCCAGTCCCTTGACCTGGGCAATAATTCTTTCAGTGGGGTGCTCCCAGATCATATCGGGAACCTATCAACAGAGTTACTTTGGTTTAATGTAGGTCATAACAAGTTAACAGGTAGGCTTCCATCAAAACTGTCAAACTTAACCCATCTTCAAACATTGGTTCTTAATAACAACCTATTCACAGGGGATATCCCAAATTCTATCACGGTTATGGAAGAGCTCGTCCTTCTTAACGTTGCCAACAATGACTTGTCCGGCACTATCCCAACAGAAATCGGCATGCTGAGGAGCTTACAAAAGTTGTATCTAAATGGAAACAAATTGTTTGGATCTATACCTGATAGCATTGGCAACCTTAGTCTGCTAGAAACAATATTATTATCTAGTAACCACTTAAACTCAGCTATTCCAGCAGGCTTCTTCCACCTTGACAAACTCATTTATATATATCTTTCTAACAACTTCTTTGTTGGTCCACTTCCAAATGATGTAGGTGGGCTAAAACAAGCATCTGCCATTGACCTCTCTTGCAACTATTTCCATGGAACCATCCCAGTATCACTTGGACAAATTATGATGCTCGAAATCCTAGATCTTTCACATAACTCATTCGATGGGCAACTCCCAGATTCATTTCAAAAGCTTACTAACTTAGAATATTTGGATATCTCCTTCAATAATATCACTGGTACCATTCCGAGGTACCTTGCCAATAATTTCACAGCCTTGACATCCTTGAACCTCTCCTTCAATAAGCTAGAAGGGAAGATACCAGAGGGGGGTATTTTTTCAAATATCACGTCAATCTCTTTGAAGGGAAATGCTGGGCTATGTGGATCTCCCCGTCTTGGATTTCCTCCTTGTCTTGAGGACTCTCACTCAAATAAAAGACACCTTCTAATTATCCTTCTTCCAGTTCTCACTGCTGCATTTGTCTCCATTGTTCTTTGTGTCTACCTAATTGTTAGACGGAAAGCTACTGTCATTGATTCTGGCAGTGCTGCAAGACACATATTGGTTACCCACCATGAGCTCAGTACTGCCACCGATAACTTCAGCGATACCAACCTCTTGGGAGCTGGAAGTCTTGCAAAAGTGTTCAAATGTCAACTGAGCAATGGTTTGGTTGTTGCAGTAAAAGTTCTAGACATGCGACTAGAACAGGCCATTAGAAGCTTTGATGCCGAGTGCCATGTGCTTCGCATGGCCCGACACCGCAACCTGATAAGAATACTAAGCACATGCTCCAACCTGGACTTCAAAGCACTCGTGCTCCAGTACATGCCCAATGGCAGCTTAAACAAGCTCCTACACTCTGAAAGTACAGCAAGTAGCTTGGGATTCCTTAAGAGGTTGGAGATCATGATAGATGTGTCAATGGCGATGGAGTATCTGCACCATCAACATTTCCAGGTTGTCCTGCATTGTGACTTGAAGCCTAGCAACATCCTATTTGACAGCGGCATGACAGCACACGTGGCAGACTTTGGCATTGCAAAATTGCTATTGGGTGATGACAGCTCCATGGTCACCACAAGTATGCCTGGAACACTTGGGTACATGGCACCAGGTACTACCGTACTATCGCTACCCTATAGCTATGCCTGTAAATTTCAATCCTTCTGATTGCACGATTGATCTAATATTTTATTTTCTGAATTATTAACCAGAGTATGGATCATTTGGGAAAGCATCCCGAAAGAGTGATGTGTTCAGCTTTGGAATCATGCTTCTTGAAGTATTCACTGGAAAGAGACCGACCGATCCCAAGTTCACCGGAGATCTCAGCATCAGGGAATGGGTTCGTCAAGCATTCCTGTCCGATATTGTCCATGTTCTGGATGATAAGCTCCTGCAAGGTCCCTCCTCCTCTACTGACAAGCCCTTCATTCCACCTATCTTTGAGTTGGGTTTGATCTGCTCAAGTGATGCACCCGACCAAAGATTATCGATGAGCGATGTGGTAGTGGCACTCAAGAAACTAAAAAATGATTATATCAAATCCATGCCAGCAACAAGGCCTGAACCAGCCCAGTGATCTCCCCTTATCTATCTGAATATCTCTGTTCTGTTTTTCACTTTTGCACTAGCTGAACAGCACCAGCTGTAGCATAGTCTTGCACATCTTACTTTCATTCTCCTTGGTCCATTAACAAGTGTGTGTTCTGTTGATGCTTTCTCAGTTGTTTAGTTTGCAAGATGTTTTGCAAACTAAACAACTAAGATGTTTGTGTGTACTGTCTACTGTGAACTGGAGATTTTTAATCATTGTTCCTACTGTAGCTGATACCCTGGATATATCGGCATTCTATTTTAAGTTTTTAACTAGCACCAAAACCTTTTACAGAGGTGGGTATATATAGCCTATACAAAATGAAATTTAAGTTAGATCATTGGGAAGTTAGTTCACTAGCTGAAATCGTTGTGGTAGTAGTTACCAAGATTCTATTTTGTAAGGTTCACAGCGGAAAGAGATGAGGCCACACTGATTATTTTTGCGGCTTTTGCCATGCCTGTCAATTTAGCCGCCATACGGGTTCTCCCTTTAGCATGTTAAATTCTTGAGCGCTTTATCCTTTTGATTTAATACATTTTTTTGCATGGAAACACGAGGGGTGAGCACTCCTACTGCGCTTTTATATTGTCTAGAATTGTATGTTTTCAAGAAGGTGAGGAAGTAATGTTAAGGCAACCACACGTCCACTGTCCACGCCACACAGATTAATTGCCGATCGCTTCGGCTTCAGGAATGGCGCGTGTCTTAGCCGTACCATGACTGCGGCGGCGCCAGGCAACGATGCTCCGTGTGCAAAAGCTTCCCCTTGATGTCACCTGCAACAACAGGAGCATCAGCATGGATCTTCCCCAACCCGCCATTGCCTCCACCACTTTCACCGCACTCGCCAGCAGCACCAGCACCGCTGTGGCCGTCGCTCCCGCCGCTACGGACCCCTTGGCCATCGCGAACGCCCTCGCTGCCTCAGCTTCCAGTTCCACCGCCGGGACGCCACACTCCACGTACACCGGCGCGCGGCTCCACGCGTCCGCCATATAGCTCGGCGTGTCCGCTGACACCTTCACCGCGAACCACCTCCTCATCTACTACTCCAGGTGCGGGCAGCTCGTGAGCGCGCTGCACGTGTTCGACGAAACGCCGCGCCGCAACCTCCTCACCTGGACGGCCATGGTGTCTGCTGCGGTCCGTGGCGGCGCACCTGACCTGGGGCTGGGACTCTTCTCCTCCATGCTCAGGAGCGGGTTCTCCCCCAACGAGTTCGCTCTCGCCGGCGCTTGACTGATGTTAATCTTGGCTGTTCCATTTATGGCCTCGCCGTCAAAGCTGGCCTTGATGGAAATCCTTACGTGGGGAGCTCACTGATGCTGGTGTATGCCAAGCATGGGCGTGTTGCTGCTGTGGAACAAGTGTTTGCAGGCATAGCTTCCGGTTCAAGAGACGCCGCATGCTGGAACGCGATGCTGGAGGGCTATGTCACCAATGGCCGTGGATATGACGCGATGAGGACAGCAGTTCTGATGCATCGTTCTGGAATTGCAGCTGACATGTTGCGAACACATGGTTGATTTAGGTCACATGTTTTTAGTTTTGTGATTGAGTGATTGTCAACAAATAACACTTTACTTCTATTTTTGTTTATCTTTTTATGCTTCGGCTATGTTCACGGCACACGTGGAGTGTGTCGAAGACGTATCTCTTGGTTCGTGTTGTGCGGGTGTGGAGCTCGGAGATGGTAGCCGACGGCGAGGTGAAGGGGCCAAGGAGGGCGTGCCGAGCCGACGGACCGCGGGAGGTGAAGGACGGATGTGAGGCTTGGACCGAGGGACCAGATCGCCGGGTGGCTAGCCATGGTGGCCGACATCCGGGACATCGACGAATGCAAGAGGACGATGGCGTGACCGTGTCGATCGGGTCAAGACGGCGTCGCGGCAGCAGGCGGGAGCTCGGATGACTTGGCGACTCGGGCGGTCAAGACGGCGATGACATGTGTCGAGGAGGTTTGGTGGTTTGTCCTCAAAACCATCGGTGCGGGTTTGGTGATTTGGGCCTCAAACCATCGGGCGGGTTTCACGGGTTTGGGCCTCAAAACCGGGGCGAACGTTCCGGTGGATCGGAAGGACGGGCGCGCGGGCGGCATCTCGAGATTGCGTGGAGCAAGGCTGCAGATGAGGAGGCGCGGCGGTCGTCGGATCAAATTATCCCGAGTCGGACTAATTTAGCCTTAGGGTTAGCGGTTCGGCTCATATGTATCTAGGGGTAGTTTGGGAAAGAGGATTTCAGACTATATAGCGAGGGGTATCCCTCCCATCCTCTTTGCCTCTCATTTTTCATTTCTTAGCTAGGGTTTCAAACTCCGGTGTGAGAGGTCCACCAATCTTGTATCGAATTTGGTTGGGCAAGGGCTAGCCCTAACTAGCCTGTCACATGGTGGCGTTTAGGATGTTTGGATTGGTGTTCTTGTTTGATTTTGTGCTGTAATTTTTGACCATCACTTGTTCATCACAAGTTCCTTCTCTCTCTCTCTCTTTTCTTCGCCGTTTCTTCGATTTAGCACCGTTTGGCTTCGTTCTTCTTGCCTTGATTCGTGCTAGGACGTGAGAGGATCTTTTTCCACCAAGGGGGGATTCCACTAATTCCTCACGAGCACGTAGATCGAGCAAGTTTTGGATCGAAGTCAATTTTTGGTGTGTTCTTCTTCGTGAGATCCGTAATTTCTCTCGATTTCGATCAAATTGGGCGATGATTTCTTTTGGGATAGCCTCTCCTATACCTTGTGACCAAGTGTCTAAAATCTTGTGGCAAAAAGGAGTTGATTTGATCAAGTTTCGAAGGAATTTTGTTTGGGGCGATTTTCTAGTTCGTGCTGTTCTTGCTAACGAGTTCGGTCATTAGTGTCCAATAGTTCGTGTATGCGCAAGTCTGTAGCTTTAGTGTGCGCAAGCTTTGTTCTTAGGTTACGTTCGGTATTGTTCAAGAGTTCGGATACTTGACTTGTCTAGTCTTCAATAATGTTCGGTAGTTCCAAGTACCGAAAGTCTCCGTAGCCTTTTCGTTTCTTTGCTGTTTGGTAGGTACCGTTCATGAGTGGTCGAGTATTGCCGTTTACTAACACGTTTGTTTTCAGCAGTCTTCAGTAGTTGGTGCTGCTGATTTTGTCCGTCTTTGTTCATAGAGGAGGAGTGAGAGCCAAGGATGTAAAGTTTTTCGAAGAAACTTTGAGGCTCCTATTCACCCCCTTCTAGTCGTCGTTTCGGTCCTTCAATTGGTATCGGAGCCGGTTAGGATCACTTCCACCCTAATCGGTCCGTGATCCACAAGAAGGCGACATGGATCGTGGTTTCGGTCACTTTGGCAAACCTCCGGAGTTCGATGGCACCAACTATCCCTATTGGAAGATTAAAATGCAAGCACACCTCATGGGGATGGATTGGAGAGTGTGGGGAGATTGTTGAGGATGAGAACTACCAAGTGCTAGCCGCTCAAGTGGGTGAGGAACAAATAGCCCAACACAATGCGAACAACCGAGGCGAGGAGCGTTTTTTGTTCTCTAGCCTCAAAGACACTGAGTTTGAGAGAGTTGCCACTTGTGAGACTGCTCGTGAGGTGTGGAGAACACTTGAGAGTTACCACGAGGGAACCCCACAAGTCAAGGCCCGCCTATATGACACCAACAAGAGCGAGTACAACAACCTAATCCAGCTTGATGGCGAGTCCATCGATTCTCTCTTTGCAAGGTTTTAGACGATCTGCAACAAACTTCGGGCAAACAAGCCATCGGAGAGGCTTGACGACCACGAGAAGGCGATCACGGCTCTTGTACGCTCTGGATCGAAAGGCGTGGGATGTGAAGGTGTCCAAGATCATGGAGTCCGCCAACTATGACACCCTCACACCCAACGAGCTCTGACAAAGAGCTCTGAAGTCCTCCGAGATTGAGGCCCAGATCCAAGCGAAGCTCAAGAACCCATCCGCGCCAAACGTTGCACTCGTCTCAGGTAAGGGCAGTTCCAGTTCTTCTGCTAACCCATCATAGATCTCTTTTGCCTTGTCTTCTTTGGTGTCCGTGATAGAGGAGCAGTTGAGTGCCTTTTGGGGACGACGAGCCGGCTCGTCATCGGCCGATTCTCAGCGGTTCCACAACAACCGCTTGAACCGTTAGCATGGCGGTGGTCCGAAGGGAGGATGCTTTGAGTGCGGCGATCCAGACCATTTCGTTGCCGCGTGCCCCAAGAAGAGCAAGGACAAGTACTCCGGCGAGAAGTACTACTCTGACAAGCACAACTCCGACAAGCGTAAGGACAAGCGCGAGTACATCGTCGGCAAGCACAAGTCTAAGAAGGGCTTCGACAAGGAGGCGATCAAGAAGAAGTACCTCAAGTGTGCCAAGGAGAACAAGGATGCCTTCTTCGCCTCCCTCAGCGACCTCGACAACGACGGGCAAGCTTCCTCTAGCGACGAGGAGCCCGAGCGCAAGATCGAGGAAAACCTGAACAGACTTTGCTTCGTCGCCAACTCCAAGCACGGGGCTTCGCACCATGGCCCTTGATGGAGCGGTGTCCACAAATGTCGAGCCACACGGCAAAAGAACTCTTCCCCTAAGGTATCACCCACTATCGAATCTCTCACTGATGAACTTGACTCTTTGGGCGATGCGCTTGTGTGTCAAGAGAAGTTGCTCAAGCGAGTAGCTAAGGAGAGGAAGGAGTACAAGGAGAAATGGGAGGTAGCTATGAGGGAGTTAGAGTTGGCTAGGAAGCCCGTGGAGATGTCTGATGAGACGGAGTGCGATTGTTGTGCTGTGCACATGTCTAGCATCATGACTTTGCAATCTAAGTACTCCGCTTTGCTAGATGAGCACGTTGAGCTGAAGGCTAAGCCTATGTTGTTGAGTGCGTGCAAGTCTTGTCCAGACTTGCGATGTGAGTTGGTAGAGAAGGCTGCCAAGCTTGCTGAGCTTGAGAAGGCCAGCTCAGATAGCACCGTGCTGAAGTGTGCTAAGTGTGAAGCTTTGGAGATGGAGGTCATGTCTTGTAGGCATGACAAGGGGAGAGTCGAAGAGGAGAACAAGTACCTTCGCTCTGTCCTGAGTTGGGTGTCTAGTGGAGAGCCACAGCTTGGCATGATGATGAGTCAGTTCAAGAGGGGGACTGACACAACGGGATAAGGCTTTGCAATAGGTGGGAAGGTTGAAGTAATCTATGGCAAGGTTGATCAAGGTAGTGGTTTGAGCTCGAGTGAGAAACCTACAAGCACTCCCAAGTTGACCAAGATCACCCCGCCTGAGCCTACCAAGCTCATTGTGCAAAATGGCATTCTCCAAGAGACCCCAAAGATTCCACCTCCCAAACAAGTGTGGCTTCCTAAACCAAACCACCTCAGGAACCCACTTGACACTTTGCCCAAGATCCTTGAGGAAATCCTTCCTAGAGCTAAGGCCACAACAAGAGTGAACCATCCACCCAAGAGAGTGAACCAACAACCACCCAAGAGAGAGGTGAGGGTATCACTTTGTGAGTACCGCTAGAGAAATGGTCACTTGTTTGAGTTTTGCTTTAGGAGGAAGAGGGATGCTAGGCGTCAAGTTAAGTTTGAGAACCGTGACTTGTATCACCCACCACTTGGCTTGCATGAGAGGGGTGTGCAGTCGATTCGAGAGGCGCTTTGCTAGGCCAGGAGGTCGAGGGCCTCGGAGGGCTAGGCCACGGTTGTGAGACCCCGTGGTGGTCGTGCTCCCTGGATGAAAGTGGATGTTGATCCTCGCTTTGGGAGCTTTGAGTTTGACAGAGGAGTGCACCACACTTTGTTGTGCATGGTGAGCACTTTGGGAAGAAGGGTCGTGGGATGTTTGCTTTGCCTAACGCCTATCTTGGGCAAGATGGTCAACACTGGTATTCTTCCAAGTTTACTAACCCCAGTGTTGTGCCATTTGCTCATCCCATGTTTTTCCAATGATGCAGTGATCAAGTCTTGGGTTCCCGAGTATATGCTTGTTAACCCTTTGGGATCCAAGACTTGGATTCTTTGTCCTCTCATGTGTAGGTATGAGGACATTGGGTGCAGAACACGTGCTTGGTGTAACTTGATCCTTTGTCATGGTGTGATCAAGACTTCATGATTGTCTACACCACTTTGATGGCCTCCAAGAGGCATGCACCTTATTGTGACACCTACACACAGTCTGTGAGCTATCATATACACTCATGCCTTGTACATTCATGATTTCTCTACTTGTGGTATGAGATAGTTGTTCATTTGCTCACTTGTATATTGCTTGCATGTTTTATAGTTGTATCATGCTTTTATATCCTTTTTAGCATGTGTTATCTTGTGTATTATATGCCATGCTAGCCTTCGTGCCCTTTTGTTTCCTAGTTTCTTTTGCTAGGTGTCTTTGGTTGAGGGGGAGTTGGGAGTTTGCTATCCTTTTTGAGGGGTAGCTTTGTAGCTGATGTACAGTTGTAGCTTTAGGTTTGCTTTTGCTTTGTGCATCATCATGTATCATATTGCATTCATCATGTACACTATTGCATTTTGAGCTTCTTGTTTATATTGATCACAATGAGACTATGCTCTGTTTAGTGTAACAATTACATGTTGGTGCTTACAGCTTGTGCTCTTCCTGCTTAATTGATATATGTTATGAGCAAAGCTGTTTTTCATGTGAACTTGCTTAACAACGATGAATCTTGCAAATGCTCACCATTGAGATAGTTCCTAGCATGTTTAAGTTGTTGAGATCCTTTGTGCTTATCATGTATGCTAGGTGACTATGTCTCATTCACTGAGTTATACACTTGCTTAGATGACCAAATGCTTTTATCTCGCTAAAATCTAAAATCTAAGCTAAGTGTATGGAAAAGATCGAGATGGGCCCATACCGTCCCACATCCAAGTCTTGGGACTGCTACTCATTGCACTTGAGTTGAACCTAAGCTTGGTAGTGATTGACCCAGACCATTGTCTTAAGCTTCTGATTGCTCACACGCATAGGCTTGACATGGTTGATTAGTAAGGTCGACGGTTGTGGATAACCACTCGCACTCATGCTTTGCCCAATGCTTGTAACCACTGTAACTCCGATCAATTTAAAATTTGACAAGTGTTGGCTTTGTCTTTTGCATGATGTATAAACTTTGCTTGGGGTGGTTCACTTGATACATGTGTAGCACTTGGTAGATTTCCGGCTTATGTGTGCTTTGTGTGCTATTCTTTGTGGTTGACACTTTTTATGAATTGCTTAAAACTGAATCAAAAGTGCTTTCAAGCCATATTTCATATCTCTTGATCAGTTTGAGCATCGTGTTAAGCACCGATTTTGTTGCCATGACACTACTTAGAGCACCTTCTCTTTTGGATCGCTATAAACTTGAAGCTCCTTTATTGCATTTTCATGCATTTCATAGCTTGATTAGTGCATTTGCCAACAAGGGGGAGAAAGATACAAAAGACAAAGGACTGCATTTGTCTAGGGGAGTAGCACTTTGAGCTAGATGTGTTGAGCCTTTGCCTCTGTCTTGAGGGTCTAGTTGTTTGTGTGTGAAAGTGATTGGTTTGGAGCTGTGCTAGTGGTGTTGAGCCTTTTCTACCTCTTCTTGAGGACTAGCTGTCTGTTTAGCTTGGTTGTGTCGAGCCTTTTGCCCATGTCCTTGGGAACCAAGTTTTTAGCTCCATGTTTGCTATCCAGTGACTTTGTCTTAGCTTTTGTCTAGCTTGTGTTCACTTGGATGTGCTATCTTCTACCTTCTTCCGTCTTTATGTTGAATGTTGACAATGCACTCATCAAGGGGAGATTGCGAACACATGGTTGATTTAGGTCACATGTGTTTAGTTTTGTGATTGAGTGATTGTCAACAGTCAACACTTTACTTCTATTTTTGTTTATCTTTTTATGCTTCGGCTATGTTCACGAGCACACGTGGAGTGTGTCGAAGACGTATCTCTTGGTTTGTGTTGTACAGGTGTGGAGCTCGGAGATGGCGGTGACGGCGAGGTGAAGGGGCCAAGGAGGACGTCGCCGGGCCGACGGACCGCGGAGGTGAAGGACGGACGTGAGGCTTGGACCGAGGGACCAGATCGCCCGGGTGGCTAGCCATGGTGGTCGACATCCGGGACCTCGACGAATGCAAGAGGGGCGTGGCGAGACCGTGTCGATCGGGTCAAGACGGCGAGCGTGCGGCAGAGCGGGAGCTCGGATGACTTGGCGAAGTCGGGCGGTCAAGACGGCGATGTCATGTGTCGAGGAGGTTTGGTGGTTTGTCCTCAAAACCATCGGGTGCGGATTTGGTGGTTTGGGCCTCAAAACCATCGGCGGGTTTCACGGGTTTGGGCCTCAAAACCGGGGCGAACGCGTTGGATGGACGGAAGGACAGCGCTGTGGCGGCATCCGGGAGATTGCGTGGAGCAAGGCTGCAGATGAGGAGGCGCTGGGCGGTCGTCGGATCAAATTATCCCGAAGTCGGACTAATTTAGCCTTAGGGTTAGCGGTTCGGCTCATATGTATCTAGGGGTAGTTTGGGAAAGAGGATTTCGAGACTATATAGCGAGGGGTATCCCTCCCATCCTCTTTGCCTCTCATTTTTCATTTCTTAGCTAGGGTTTCAAACTCCGGTGTGAGAGGTCCACCGATCTTGTATCGAATTTGGTTGGGCAAAGGCTAGCCCTAAGTAACCTTTGTCACATGGTGGCGTTTAGGATGTTTGGATTGGTGTTCTTGTTTGATTTTGTGCTGTAATTTTCGACCATCACTTGTTCATCACGAGTTCCTTCTCTCTCTCTCTCTTTTCTTCGCCGTTTCTTCGATTTAGCACCGTTTGGCTTCGTTCTTCTTGCCTTGATTCATGCTTTGGGACGTGAGAGGATCTTTTCCACCAAGGGGATTCCACTAATTCCTCACGAGCACGCGATCGAGCAAGTTTTGGATCAAGTCGATTTTTGGTGTGTTCTTCGTGAGATCCGCAATTTCTCTCGATTTCGATCAAATTGGGCGATGATTTCTTTGGGATAGCCTCTCTCAGAACACCCTGGTGTTACTCAACTAAAATTGGCCATGTCATCATATGCATTGCAAAGCATACATTGTGAGAACCTTTCTATGCATTCACTAAAAAGAGTTTAATTTCATGTAATGAACTTTGGATGCCTTGAATTTCCTAGTTGAAGGGTTATTTGAGTATCATTTCATGTGAAACCCTAAATTCTATGCTTTCTTTTATCCTCTTTCTCTAAAGCTTTTGATTTGAGCTTTATTTGGTCAAATTTTCAAAAGCCAAGTGTTTATCCTCTCTTTGGCAACAATTTTCATGTTGAGAGTTTTTAAAGTTTATTTGAAAATTTTAAAAGAAAATCCCATATTTCAAAGCATTTTCAAACCCTAGTTTTTCCCCTTTTGAATTACTTCAAATTTATTCAAAATTTGAGAAAACTTTCAATAGCAACTTTGTAGATCTTTTCAAGATGGACAAAGTTGGTATTTTGAGTTTTCAAGTTTAGTTCAAATTTTTGAAGTAATTTCAAATCCCAATTTGAATTTCAAATCTGCCTTTTCAAGAAGTCTATGTTAGAGTCAGATTTTGAATTTGCTCCAATTATGAAAGTTGTAGATTTTCAAATTTTAGGCTAAGTTGCTTTTTGGAATTTTTTTTCGAGTGCAGCTCAAAATTTTCAGAGTAATTTGACTTGGAAACAGTTAGGGTTTGAGTTAGAATAGAAAAGGGGGGGAAAAACGAGGATTTCACTGTGCGGTCCCTCACCGTCGGTCGCCGCCGGGCCAAATTCGGCCGTTTTCCCGACGACACCTCACGCCCTACGTGTCGTCTTGGAGTCGCTGCGTGTCATCATCCTATCCAAGGCCGCGCCCATTTCGGTCATGGCCGCTTAACGGGAGGTGCCAAGTTTGAATCTGCCGCCGCCCACCACCGCCCGCCCTCCCTATAAAATGAGCCCCGGTCGAGCCGTATCTTGATTCGATTCTTTAGCCGTAACCGCCTTCCTTGCGATCCTTTTGAGCTAGAAAACGCAGCCTATAGTCGCCGGAGTCGGTCACACGACCTTTTCTTCCCCATCTCCCGGCAGCCGCGCGCAGCCGCCCTCGCCGTCGATCCGCTTCTACGGTGAGCCCGTATCCAACCGTCTAGCCAAATCGTCCCGCCTCGGTGTTCTAATCATGGTCGGCTCGGTGGTTTGGTGTCGACCTACGGGGATCCGCCGAACGCCCTTGCCCCCGCCAGAGTTTGCCGCCGACGCCACGCTCCCGTCGACAACCACGCTCCGGCCGCCTTCGAGCAAACCGTGGTGAGCATCATGGTCCCCTTGACCTAGCGCAGCTGTAGGCCTAGCTGGTTGAGCCGTTAGCGCGTCATACCCGCCGAACGTCGACGCCAACGTCTTGCCGGCGTGGCCGCGCCCGCCTGTCGTGGCCCGGGGGGTGCTCGGGTGCCTTAGGGTAAGGGTTTTAGGGCTCGGGGTGTGTGCGGGGGGGAGAGGAGAGTCGATAGGAGGTAGAACCGTGACCCTAGACCTCACCGCCGGGCGAGGAATCGGCGGTCAAACGCCGGCCCGGTGTGTCGAGTCAAGGTCGGGGCTGGCCAGGGGACCCGTGAGTTCATAAATTAGAAAAGTTACGAGGGGGCTAGTTGCATAGTCCATGACTCATAGGAATAGTGGCATGTCCTTGTTTGTAAATTCGTAGAAGGTCGGGGTTCTTTTTGCAAGTTGTCCAGGGGAGACCGCTCGGGCAGGCCGGCGTGGGCCGGCCTGGTCGCTCTGGGCCGGTCTGTTGACCAGGCGGGTCAACTTCGGGCCGAATTCGGCCCATGGCCCTCTTTTCTTTTTGTTGGAATTTCGATTTGAATTAAATTCTTGAAACTTCGGTTTCTTTCAAAAATCATAGGAAAATATCCAGAGCCCAGAAAAATTATGAAAATTTTTGTGTGTGTCTTTCATGATGTCTAGATTGTGGGAAAAATTTCCAATTTGAATTTTAAACTGTTTTGACCTGTTTTAAAATTCCCAGCTTTTTATTCAAAAAGGAGTCTTTCTTGATTTTTATAAAATAATCTAGACATCCAAAAATCTTGAAATTTATTTTGTGACTGTTTTTATGATAGGACCTATCTATAGAAAAGTTTGGGGCCAATTTGAGATGTTTTATTTATTTCTTATTTTGTGATTTATTTCAATTAGGATAAGAGGAGTGTTGTTTGTGTAGTGATGATGTGTTGCTTTGTGAGTTAGAATCTTATGAGTGTTAAATGGTCCTTGAGAACTCCTAGGCAATGGTGATGATATCTTCAGAAGTAGTTCAACAAGTTGGTTTTGTTAGGTTGCAACTTTATCGTGAAGGAAAGTCGGTACTCAAGTCGATGTTGTTTACTTTCAATGCATTTCAAAGCATCATGTTTACATTTCGGCATCATGTTGAAGCATGCATTCTACTTCGTGTAGAAATCGATAGTGGAACCTTCAAGGTTGAGGAGGTTTCGGAAGAAGTCGTGAATCCGGGTCAAGTGGGATTCGATATCTGTGGAATCAATCCCGAGCCGGATTATCATCTGCAACAAAGGCAAGCCCCTGACATTTAACCCTTCCTTGATGTTTTCAAAATCTTTACACATTTATATGAATGTTATGATGCATTAGGTGAATAGGAATTGAGTGATGACCTATTTTGATGCATGACCATTCTTGATATTGACTTATCATCCTTGATAACCTTTTTTATTGCGAAAGTTGCGAAAAATGCTATGCCATGCTCAAAGTTAGAATGTTTTCAAAATATTTTACAAAGTTCTTTAATGATGATTCACCCCTAGAATGGGAGAGATAAGTTAATTTGAGACCGGTCGGGTAACTTGCATCGGGAATGGAGTTTCGCTGTAGTGTTCCCGGCTGTGTCGGTTAAGGACCGTCCGTTGGAAGGCCCTTGGACTGTGAACTTTGCATACTGGCCACATACTACGGGCAAGCCTGATCTTGGTCCGCTGTGTCAAATCGGGAATGGCAACCACGCACTGGGAGTGGAGAGATGGCGGGAGTACAAGATACCCTCGGTGGGTTAAAGTCCCAGGACGGAGGTGTACTGTATTCTCGGGTGGCGCAGGCCTCGTTCCCGTTTTGATCGCACTGGGAGCTGGTTGATATATGCAAGCTTCGGTGCTACATATGTCGTGTGGTGAGGTATCCCCAGCTGGGTTAAAGCGGTTCGAATCGTCGTTTGCTCCACGAATAAAAGGAGACATGGTCCTCGCACCTCCATCGTAGCTGAAGAATGAAACATTGGAAGTAGTTTTAAAAGAGAGTTGGTTGACAAGTGATTGATAGTAGATGATCACCTAGTTGAGAGGTTTTACAAAGATGAAATAAAACTTTGAAAGTAAGGATCCACTCTTAGTAAGCTTTTACGCAAAATGAGTCCTTGCTATAACCTTCCCTATATCCAGCATTCCTGAGTCTTCTCCTATTTTCTTTAGTCGGGTAAGTCTTGTTGAGTACTCCCGTACTCAGGGTTCTTTAAACCCTTGTTGCAGGTGAAAGCCAGGGTCAAGAGTGTGTTGGTCCCTGTTGCATGACTGTTTTTCAGGTGGAAGACGAGGAGGAGTAGTTGGTGACTCTTGGGCAGAGTCTTATGTTCTTTTGTTTAAACTCTACTACTATGTATTCTGGTTTTGTAATAAGTTTGAAACTCAGTTGTAAAAATTATGTTATGTAAGACTTCCGCTGTTTTACTCTGGTATTTGAATAAATGGTTGTAATGTTATGACGACTTGTATATGATGAGATCCTGCGGACAAAACAATAGTGCTTTCTAGACCATTTGGAACATATACATCTTATCGAAGGTCTTTGGGACAACGGTACATGTATGTGGGCCCTATAATCTAGAAGGTACTGTTACATCTGGTATCAGAGCTCATCATTAACAAGTTATTGTAACATTGCTATTTCGAAAATTTCAAAATGATTTGAGTCAAATCAATTTAAACTCTATTTGGTCCAAATTGCTCATTACTCATCTTAATTCATGTTTAAAATCTCTCCTACATTCCAAAAGGTGGTAGTAGAGTTTCCTGTATATTGCCCTATGTTTTAGGTTTAATGCTTTTCGAAAGTTCTAATCATGCATCATGCCTAATTCATCATGTTAAAAACTTTCCCCTTTGAAGTGGTTTGGGTTAGGAATGACAATCCCATTCTTGCTAAACCCTAGGTTTCTTTAGCTTAATCTCAAATCATCTCTTCTACAGGCCGGTCTATTTTGAAATGTTTTCAAGAAAGAAGATAGGACCAGAAGATGATTCTGAAGCGAGCAGTAGTCAAGCCAAGACTTCGAAAGAAAGTAGTCGCAAGCACAAGAAAGATCTTCAAGAAGAAATTGAGCGTCTGACCAAAGAATTGGAGGAGGCTACTAGGGATAGATGCCATGATGTAATCCAGATAGGGAAGCTCCAATCCGAATTGGTTCGAAGTGCTCAAGACTACAGCGAGTGTAATCAGGCATTAATGAAGACAGATCATGAGAAGATAGTACTTCAGCATCAGTGTGACCATCTGATCCAAGATAATCATCACTTGGTGGCTTATGCAATGCAAATAGAAGTTCAAGAAGTCAATCTGAATGCGCAAATTCAGTATATGATTAACCTTCTCGACCCACATTACCAACCCTAAGCAGTGCAAGATGATTTGGGTGTGGTAATCCAAAAAGATGCAGATGAAGAGTAGAATCCAGAAGAAGTGTTGAAGTGTAAAATAGGAGTTTGTAAGATACGTAAACCTTAGGGGGAAGGGTTGTCTGCCTGCGTGCGGACTTGTGTGATGTTTTAGAATTTGTAGATGTTGGTTGTTATGCTGTAGCCTTGTGATGATAGTTGAATAAAAATCTAAGTTAGTTGTTGCTTGACAGATGCCTGTCACTCGATCTGCCGATCGTGCTGGACCTTCTCAGGAAGGAGGAGATAATATGGCAAATCCTCCTACATTGACCGATGCTATCACAGCATTAGTCCATGCTACCACTGAGAACACTAGGTTCATGAGGGATATGGCCCAAAACAACCAGCGACAAAATCCAGAGAGACATTTTGAGCCCGAGAACCTATACCACAAATTCACCGAAACCCATCCTCCAACTTTCCGCAAAGCAGAGGAACCCTTGGAAGCTGACGAATGGCTCCGCATTATGGAGTTAAAGTTCGAGTTGGTCGAAGGGTGCACTGAATATCACAAACCCAACTTTGCCGCCCAACAGTTGAGAGGTGGAGCTACTTCTTGGTGGGCAAATTTCTTAGCCATGCAACCTGCTGGACACCGAGTGACTTGGGCGGAGTTCCGAGAGGCATTCCGTTCTCATTATATTCCAGAGGGAGTCATGGCCAAGAAATTGACAGAGTTCTTGGAATTAAAACAAAATGACATGACTGTAATGGAGTATGTCAATCAGTTCAATCAGTTGTCTTTGTATGCACCTACTCATGTGGATACGGATGCAAAGAAGAAAGAATGGTTCTTGAGGGGATTAAATCTAAAGCTTCAGACTTTGATGCCAGTCTGTTCTACAGACACGTATTATGAAGTGGTGAATATGGCATTGAGTGCTGAAGAAAAACATCGTGCTTATAAAGAGATGAAGGGAAAGAAGAAGAGTGTATCGTCTGTTCCTTCTGGCGGCAACACCAAGCGCCAGAAAGTGTTTTATCATCCGGTGAATCACTCTCGTCCTTTCTTTCATCCCTAGCAGTTCCAGCCAAGACAGCAGTCATCTTTCAGGCCTGCTGCAGCTATAACTTATCCCCGCCAGCCAAATGTCCCCGCAATCAGAAACCCTGTTCCACAGGGCCAAGGTGGTCCTATATGTTTCAAATGCGAAAAACCTGGTCACTATTCCCGAGAATGCCCCAATCCTCGGAAGTATGGTACAAACTATCAGTCAGCACCAGGAAGTCAGCAGTTACAGAACAAGAGCAATAGTGGGCAGAATGCTCAGAAAGGAAACAGGGAAAAGAAGACTGGACGGGTATTCTATACAAATGCTGGAGAGATCCCTACTGGAGAACCAGTGATGATGGGTATGTTTCCTGTTGCCAATCATCCGGCAGTTACTTTATTTGATTCAGGAGCATCTCATACATTCATCAATAGAACTTTCGTGGTCAAGCATGAGATACCAATTGGGGAAATAAAAGAAGACTTCTTTATACAGTCTCCTGGGGGACGTCTGTGTACCCAGGAAATGGTACATCAGATACCTATAAGGTTAGGTGGGCATGATTTTCCTACCAATATGATAGTTCTGAAAGATCAGGACATAGATGTAATCCTGGGTATGAATTGGATGTATCAGCATAGAGCTGTCATCGATATCTTGAATAGAACTATCAAAGTAAACATTCCTGATAGCAACTCCCAACTTCTTATTCAACTCCCAATTCCTAAGAGAGCAGTTGAGAGAGTTTGTGCAACATCAGTAAAAGAGATAAAGGATATCCCAGTTGTCTACGAATTTCCGGATGTATTTCCAGATGATTTGCCTGGTCTACCCCCAGATAGGGATGTACAGTTCAGCATAGAGTTGAAACCAGGAACTGCACCAATCTCAAGGAGAGCCTACAGAATGCCACCTAAAGAACTAGCAGAGTTAAAAACTCAGTTGCAAGAATTGCTTGATAAAGGTTTCATTCAGCCTAGTTCTTCACCTTGGGGATGCCCTGCTATATTTGTCAAGAAGAAGGATCAGACCCTGAGGTTATGTGTGGATTATCGACCTCTAAATGAAGTCACTATTAAGAACAAGTACCCGTTGCCCAGAATTGATTTGCTGTTTGATCAACTTGCTGGAGCACAAGTATTTTCCAAGATTGACTTGAGGTCCGGGTACCATCAAATCAAGATTAAGCCTGAGGATGTGCCCAAGACAGCCTTCACTACCAGATATGGGTTATATGAATATCTGGTAATGTCGTTCGGGTTGACTAATGCACCAGCCCATTTTATGTATCTGATGAACACAGTCTTCATGCCCGAACTTGATAGATTTGTGGTGGTATTCATTGATGACATCTTGGTTTACTCTAAGAACAAAGAAGAGCATACCGAGCATCTTCGGATTGTCTTGAAGCGTCTGAGAGACCATCACTTATATGCAAAATTCAGTAAATGTGAGTTTTGGTTAGAGGAAGTCCAGTTTTTGGGACATGTGTTATCCGCAGAGGGAGTGTCTGTGGATCCAAGCAAAGTAAAGGATATTCTGAATTGGAAGCCACCAACCACAGTCCATGAAGTCCGCAGTTTCTTGGGAATGGCGGGATATTACCGTCGATTCATCCCTGACTTCTCTAAAGTGGCCAAACCTATTACAGAATTGCTCAAGCTTCAAACTAAGTTTGTTTGGTCACCTGAGTGTGAGGCAGCTTTTCAAACCTTGAAGAGATCACTTACAACAGCACCAGTATTGGCACAACCAGATATCGAGAAGCCATTTGATGTATATTGTGATGCTTCTGGTATAGGGATTGGGTGTGTGCTAATGCAAGAAGGAAGAGTCATTGCTTATGCCTCTAGACAACTCAAGCGTCATGAAGAACATTATCCAACCCATGATCTAGAGTTGGCAGCAGTTGTCCATGCTCTGAAGATTTGGAGGCATTATCTGTTGGGTAATACCTGTCACATTTATACAGATCATAAAAATCTAAAGTATATATTCACTCAATCAGAGTTGAACATGCGACAGAGAAGGTGGTTAGAATTGATCAAGGATTATGATCTTGAAGTGCATTACCATCCTGGTAAGGCAAACGTGGTTGCCGATGCACTTAGCCGCAAAGTTCATTGCAATTGTCTGACAGTAAACCCCAGAAATCAGACTTTGTGCCAAGAATTGGAAAAGTTCAATATAGAGATTGTTCAACAAGGAGCTATAGCAAATCTGACTATACAGTCAACTTTGAAGGACCAGATTATAGCGGCACAGAAAGACAATAAGAGGATAGAAATTATCAAAGAGAATGTTAGAAGTGGGAAGCCTACCTGTTATCGGATTGATGAAGCAGGTGTGGTGTGGTTTAAAGATCGATTAGTAGTACCAAAAGTCCCTGAGATACGTCAAAAGATCCTCGATGAAGCACACTTGACGAGATACTCTATTCATCCAGGAAGCACAAAGATGTATCAGGACTTAAAGCAAAGATTTTGGTGGACAAAGATGAAAATTGAGATAGCTCGGTACGTAGCTAGATGTGATACTTGTCAGCGAGTCAAAGCCGTCCACATGAAGCCGGCGGGATTGCTGAATCCTCTTCCTGTTCCATTATGGAAATGGGAGGAAATTGGGATGGATTTTATTGTCGGTTTACCCCGGACATCTAAGGGATTTGATTCAATTTGGGTCATTGTGGATCGACTTACAAAAATAGCTCATTTTCTTCCAGTCAAAGAAGTTTATAGGGCCCCAGATTATGCTAGACTGTATATCCAGAGAATCTTTAGTCTTCATGGTGCACCAAAGAATATTGTGTCTGATAGAGGATCAGTATTTATGGATATATTCTGGAATAAGTTGCAAGAGTCCTTGGGTACTAAACTTATTCATAGTACCGCTTATCACCCGCAGACAGGAGGACAGACTGAAAGAGTCAATCAGATATTGGAAGATATGTTGAGAGCATGTGTTTTGAATTATCCTGATAAATGGGACGAATGCTTACCCCTGGCCGAGTTCTCTTACAACAATAGCTACCAAGAGAGCATTAAGATGGCACCATTTGAAGCTCTATATGGTCGCAGATGTAGGACTCCATTAAATTGGTCTGAACCAGGAGAAAGATGGCTCTTTGGTGTAGATTTAGTAAAGGAAGCTGAAGAGAAGGTTCGAATCATCCGAGCTAATATGAAACCCGCCCAGTCTCGACAGAAGAGCTATGCCGATAAGAGACGCCAGCCTTTAAAATTTGAAGTAAATGATTATGTCTATCTCAAGGTATCGCCAATGAAGGGTGTGAAACGTTTCGGAATTAAAGGAAAATTGGCACCTCGATTTATTGGACCATTCCAAGTCATTGAGCGATGTGGAAAAATGGCATATCGTTTGAGGCTACCAGAACGACTCTCAGCAGTGCACAACGTGTTTCATGTATCACAATTGAAGAAATGCCTTAGAGTACCAGACCAAGTAGTTGACTTTGAGGGAGTCGAGCTTGAACCTGATTTGACATATTCCGAGTATCCAGTTAGAATCTTGGATCACAAAGACCGTGTTACTCGAAGAAGAACAACTAGATGGTACAAGGTTCAATGGAATCAACACTTTCGAGAAGAAGAAGCTACTTGGGAATCGGAAGAATTTCTTCAAGAACATTTTCCGAGTTTTACGCTTCTATCTAGATGTAGATTTTGTAATGATGGTAGTTTGTAAAACCTTTGGTTGTTTTGTGAGTAAAGTAGATGTGTCTTCCTGACACATTTCCTTTGCCGTTATGTTTGATCTTGTATGCCAAATCTCGGGACGAGATTTCTTTAAGGGGGAAAGAGCTGTAACACCCTGGTGTTACTCAACTAAAATTGGCCATGTCATCATATGCATTGCAAAGCATACATTGTGAGAACCTTTCTATGCATTCACTAAAAAGAGTTTAATTTCATGTAATGAACTTTGGATGCCTTGAATTTCCTAGTTGAAGGGTTATTTGAGTATCATTTCATGTGAAACCCTAAATTCTATGCTTTCTTTTATCCTCTTTCTCTAAAGCTTTTGATTTGAGCTTTATTTGGTCAAATTTTCAAAAAGCCAAGTGTTTATCCTCTCTTTGGCAACAATTTTCATGTTGAGAGTTTTTAAAGTTTATTTGAAAATTTTAAAAGAAAATCCCATATTTCAAAGCATTTTCAAACCCTAGTTTTTCCCCTTTTGAATTACTTCAAATTTATTCAAAATTTGAGAAAACTTTCAATAGCAACTTTGTAGATCTTTTCAAGATGGACAAAGTTGGTATTTTGAGTTTTCAAGTTTAGTTCAAATTTTTGAAGTAATTTCAAATCCCAATTTGAATTTCAAATCTGCCTTTTCAAGAAGTCTATGTTAGAGTCGATTTTGAATTTGCTCCAATTATGAAAGTTGTAGATTTTCAAATTTTAGGCTAAGTTGCTTTTTGGAATTTTTTCGAGTGCAGCTCAAAATTTCAGAGTAATTTGACTTGGAAACAGTTAGGGTTTGAGTTAGAATAGAAAAGGGGGAAAAACAGGATTTCAGCATGCGGTCCCTCACCGTCGGTCGCCGCCCGGCCAAATTCCGGCCGTTTTCCCGACGACACCTCACGCCCTACGTGTCGTCTTGGGTCGCCTGCATGTCATCATCCTATCCAAGGCCGCGCCAGCTCAGTCATGGCCGCTTAACGCCGGAGGTGCCAAGTTTGAATACGCCGCCGCCCGCTGACCACCGCCCGTCCTCCCTATAAAATGAGCCCCTGGTCGAGCCGTATCTTGATTCGATTCTTTAGCCGTAACCGCAACTTCCTTGCGATCCTTTTGAGCTAGAAAACGCAGCCTATAGTCGCGGTCGGTCACCGACCCTTTTCTTCCCCATCTCCGGCGGCCGCCGCGGGCCGCCCTCGCCGTCGATCCGCTTCTACGGTGAGCCCCGTATCCAACCGTCTAGCCAAATCGTCCCGCCTCGGTGTTCTAATCATGGTCGGCTCGGTGGTTTGGTGTCTGACCTACAGGATCCGCCGGAACGCCCTTGCCACCGCCGGAGTTTGCCGCCCGACGCCCCTCCTCCATCGACAACCACGCTCCGGCCCGCCGAGCAAACCGTGGGTGAGCATCATGGTCCCCTTGACCTAGCGCAAAGTAGCCGTAGGCCTAGGCTGGTTGAGCCGTTAAGCGCGTCATACCCGCCGGAACGTCGACGCCAACGAGCGCTGGCGTGGCCGCGCCGCCTCTGTCGTGGCCAGGGGTGCTCGGGTGCCTTAGGGTAAGGGTTTTAGGGCTCGGGGTGTGCGCGAGGGGGGGAGGGAGTCGATAGGAGGTAGAACCGTGACCCTAGACCTCACCGCCGGCGAGGAATCGGCGGTCAAACGCCGGCGGGTGTCGAGTCAAGGTCGGGGCTGGCCAGGGACCTGTGAGTTCATAAATTAGAAAAGTTACAGGGGGCTAGTTGCATAGTCCATGACTCATAGGAATAGTGGCATGTCCTTGTTTGTAAATTCGTAGAAGGTCGGGGTTCTTTTTACCAAGTTGTCCAGAGACCGCTCGGGCAGGCCGACGTGGGCCGGCCTGGTCGCTTCTGGGCCGGTCTGTTGACCAAAGCGGGTCAACTCGGGCGAATTCGCCCATGGCCCTCTTTTCTTTTTATTGGAATTTCGATTTGAATTAAATTCTTGAAACTTCGGTTTCTTTCAAAAATCATAGGAAAATATCCAGAGCCCAGAAAATTATGAAAATTTTTGTGTGTGTCTTTCATGATGTCTAGATTGTGGGAAAAATTTCCAATTTTAATTTTAAACTGTTTTGACCTGTTTTAAAATTCCCAGCTTTTATTCAAAAAGGAGTCTTTGCTGATTTTTATAAAATAATCTAGACATCCAAAAATCTTGAAATTTATTTTGTGACTGTTTTATGATAGGACCTATCTATAGAAAAAGTTTGGGGCCAATTTGAGATGTTTTATTTATTTCTTATTTTGTGATTTATTTCAATTAGGATAAGAGGAGTGTTGTTTGTGTAGTGATGATGTGTTGCTTTGTGAGTTAGAATCTTATGAGTGTTAAATGGTCCTTGAGAACTCCTAGGCAATGGTGATGATATCTTCAGAAGTAGTTCAACAAGTTGGTTTTGTTAGGTTGCAACTTTATCGTGAAGGAAAGTCGTACTCAAGTCGATGTTGTTTACTTTCAATGCATTTCAAAGCATCATGTTTACATTTCGGCATCATGTTGAAGCATGCATTCTACTTCGTGTAGAAATCGATAGTGGAACCTTCAAGGTTGAGGAGGTTTCGGAAGAAGTCGTGAATCCGGGTCAAGTGGGATTCGATATCCGTGGAATCAATCCCCGAGCCGGGATTATCATCTCAAACAAAGGCAAGCCCCGGACATTTAACCCTTCCTTGATGTTTTCAAAATCTTTACACATTTATATGAATGTTATGATGCATTAGGTGAATAGGAATTGAGTGATGACCTATTTTGATGCATGACCATTCTTGATATTGACTTATCATCCTTGATAACCTTTTTATTGCGAAAGTTGCGAAAATGCTATGCCATGCTCAAAGTTAGAATGTTTTCAAAATATTTTACAAAGTTCTTTAATGATGATTCACCCCTAGAATGGGAGAGATAAGTTAATTTGAGACCGGTCGGGTAACTTGCATCGGGAATGGAGTTTATTTGTAGTGTTCCCGGCTGTGTCGGTTAAGGACCGTCCCGTTGGAAGGCCCTTGGACCGTGAACTTTGCATACGGCCACATACTACGGGCAAGCCTGATCTTGGTCCGCTGTGTCAAATCGGGAATGGCAACCACGCACTGGGAGTGGAGAGATGGCGGGAGTACAAGATACCCTCGGTGGGTTAAAGTCCCGGGACGGAGGTGTATCTTGTATTCTCGGGTGGCGCAGCCTCGTTCCCGTTTTGATCGCCTTGGGAGGCTGGTTGATATATGCAAGCTTCGATTGCTACATATGTCGTGTGGTGAGGTATCCCCAGCCGGGTTAAAGCGGTTCGAATCGTCGTTTGCTCCACGAATAAAAGGAGACATGGTCCTCGCACCTCCATCGTAGGCGAAGAATGAAACATTGGAAGTAGTTTTAAAAGAGAGTTGGTTGACAAGTGATTGATAGTAGATGATCACCTAGTTGAGAGGTTTTTACAAAGATGAAATAAAACTTTGAAAGTAAGGATCCACTCTTAGTAAGCTTTTACGCAAAATGAGTCCTTGCTATAACCTTCCCTATATCCAGCATTCCTGAGTCTTCTCCTATTTTCTTTAGTCGGGTAAGTCTTGTTGAGTACTCCCGTACTCAGGGTTCTTTAAACCCTTGTTGCGGGGTGAAAGCCGGGGTCAAGAGTGTGTTGGTCCTGTTGCATGACTGTTTTTCGGTGGAAGACGAGGAGGAGTAGTTGGTGACTCTTGGGCGAGTCTTATGTTCTTTTGTTTAAACTCTACTACTATGTATTCTGGTTTTGTAATAAGTTTGAAACTCAGTTGTAAAAATTATGTTATGTAAGACTTCCATTTGTTTTACTCTGTATTTGAATAAATGGTTGTAATGTTATGACGACTTGTATATGATGAGATCCTGCGGACAAAACAATAGTGCTTTCTAGACCATTTGGAACATATACATCTTATCGAAGGTCTTTGGGACAACGGTACATGTATGTGGGCCCTATAATCTAGAAGGTACTGTTACACTCTCCTATGCCTTGTGACCAAGTGTCTAAAATCTTGTGGCAAAAGGAGTTGATTTGATCAAGTTTCGAAGGAATTTTGTTTGGGGGCGATTTTCTAGTTCGTGTTGTTCTTGCTAACGGCCTTTCGGTTCGGGTCGGTAGTGTCCGATGGTTCCGTGTTACGAAAGTCTGTAGCTTTAGTGTTTGCTGCTATTTTTTAGGTTCTATACTGATATTGTTCAAGGAGTTCGAATCTTGACTTGTCTAGTCTTCGATGGTGTTCAGTAGTTCCAAATGCTTGAAAGTCCGTAGTTTCATTGTTTGTTTCTGTTCTTAGGTTCTGTTCGGTATTGTTCAAGAGTTCGGATAATGACTTGTCTAGTCTTCGATAATGTTCGGTAGTTCCAAGTGCTTGAAAGTCTCAGTAGCCTTTTCGCTTTCTTCTTTGTTGGTAGGTACCGGATTCGGTAGTGGTCGTGTTGCGCTTACTAACACGTTTGTTTTCGGTAGTTGGTGCTGCTGATTTTGTCCGTCTTTGTTCATAGAGGAGGAGTGAGAGCCAAGGATGTAAATTTTTCGGAAGAAACTTTGAGGCTCCTATTCAACACCCCCGTGAGTCGCCGTTTCGGTCCTTCACATGTTCACCTACATTTCGGCCGTGAAGGCTTCTTCGATCACCGGCGACTTGAATCTTGGGCGGCGAGTTCATGGTCTTCTCATCCACGGCGTGTTTCGGTCCAACACCTCGATGATGAACACGATCATGGATATGTATTTCAAAGCAGGACAGAAGGAAACTGCAGTTGATATCTTTGGTAAGATTCGGTGAAAGGATACTGTTTCTTGGAACACAATGATATCAGGCCTCGCACACGATGAGGACGAGGGGGCAGCTGCTCAATGCTTTTGTGACATGTCACGGTACGTCTGCAAACCAAATCAAGTCACATTCTCACGTCATCTGAGGCTAAGTGGCGCTAAAGAGAACGCCTTCCTTGGTCTTCAGACCTTTGGACTTGCCTTCCGCCGTGGCTACTCTGAGTCTCGACAATGTTCTTGTAGCGAATGCGGTCATCAACATGTTCGCACACCGTTGTGGGCTGCTCGGTGTGCTTGTAGCGAATGCGGTCATCAACATGCCAACGTCACGCTCAACTTTACCTCCGCCGCCGCGCGGACGGCGGTGAAAATTTGCCGCCGCCACGGCTCCCCGCCGACCTCATCGTCCCCATGCCTCACGAGTGGCGGGCGGTGGTTCTCAATCGAGCTCCGCCGACCTCGCATCCGCGGCGTCGTGGCTAACGCCTAACATCTACCGCGCGGTTCTCGAGCTCTCACGTCTCGTCCCACGAGGATGGCGACCTTTGGTACACGAAACGGCCGGGTACGAGAACGGCCCGTTCCGCTAGGTCACCGCTTCGTGTCGACGGTGTCCTCGCCGGCGCCGTGTGCCCATTCCCCGTCATCTACGTGTTGGAATATTAGGCAATTTCGAATAATTCCATAATATAAATCATGACAAATTGAAAGACTAGATTAAGCATGTTTAACAAACTAACATGATAGAAACTCATATCACGAGATCATAGCATGATTTAATATCATATAGCATAGCAAGCATAGCATGATCATAGTAATAGGTGTAAGCACAATTAGCACACCATAGAAATTGGATAGATTGAGCATGATAAAACAATAGAATTAGATCACGTGATGTATACCTGCCGATGTAGAAGTACTTGGTGGTGAAGAAGCGTCGGCGATCACTCGAGTTTAGCCGACGAGATGACTTGTTGATGAAGTAGTTGTAGAAGATTTGGGGAGCAGTCGCCAAGAGCGCTTCCCAAAAACCTTATTCGCCTTCTCCCGGTGCGGGATCGCAAAGACGACACTTGATTCGGAGACACCTGCTCGCCCGATCGCCGCCGTGCACGCTAACGATCGGGCTGGAAATTGGCAACGGCGGCGAAGCGGCGAAAAGAGAGGAAAAATACTATTTTACTACTTTAGGATTTTCTAATTGAAACTTCCAATTGTAGTTGTTATATTGTGTCTATTCCCAAGAGGCTTGGTACAAATATATAGGGAGGAAAACTTCCTATCTCCATATCAACTAGTAATATGGTACTAATTGATATTGCACCTCCTACCTTTGCTCATGGGCTAAAACAATAAAGCCCATTAGGGAACACAAATATTGGGCCTTTGAGATTTATCGTAATTTCTTCATATGAATTTTAGGGAACTTATTCATATATATAAATTCTAACAATCACCCACCGATCTCAAGCTGCTCAATATAGATATTTTCCTTATCTCACTACTGTTTTTATATACTAGTGTTTCAGCGAGAGACTGTTAAGTTGAACATCCGCCTAGAGCTTCAAGTTCTACTCATTCACAACTTGAACAATGGACTACGCCTTGAATTGCAAGTTTTGTGTGAATAAGTTTTGCTCAAAGTCAAACTAGTACTTGGCTGCCAAAGAGCCTTTCTCCGTGGGTGGAGCATATACGTCATACTCCTTATTCTCTTCATGAGCTTACTAGAGATCACCCAAATCTCATAGATCTGCGGCGTTTAACAAATAAACTCATATAGGTATGCCCTTTCAAGATTGCTCAGTAGGGCCAAAGATCTTTACTTATAAAGTCAATAGGACATATTAAGGCATTCTCGCCAACCTACCATACTGAGCCTCTTTGCTCTTGAGAGTATTGCATCTTCACATAGAGAGGGTTTATTAGTTTACTCTCCTCGGTTTACCAATAGCTTGTTCTTCCTGTGTCCTTAGTCACGGGATCTCCGATCAAAAGGTTGGGTTACTACTACTTGAAAACTCATATGGGTCTCATACCCATCTCCCTAGATGCAATTTCTATCACATTACGTGATAGCCCTTTAGTAAAGGGATTTGCCGGTTTTTATATCCGTACGTATATAGGATACGATTATTACTCGGAGTTTCTCAATTTCTGACAGGTCTTCAAACGTCTTTTAACGTGTCTTGTTGACTTTGAATTATCCTTTGCACTATTCACTTTAGTGATCACTGTTTGATTATCACAGTTCATAAGGATAGCCGGTGCTTGGTTTTTCAACCACCGGCAAAGTCGGACAAGAGCTCACGCAGCCACTCGCCTCTGCGAGATCTTTGTTTCTAAAGCGATAAGTTCTGCTTCCATGGTTGACTTAGTCAAAATAGTCTGTTTACAAGACCTCCATGACACTTAGCGCCACCTCCAAGAGTAAATACATACCCACTTGTGGCGTAGATTTGAGCAATATCGAAATCCAGTTTCGCATCACTATATCCCTCTAGCACAAAATTGGGTGCCCGAATAGTGAATTCCATAGCTCATTGTACCTTTAAGATAGCACAAGACCCTTTCTAGTACATGCCAATGATCATCACCGGGTTGGACATATACCTACTCAACTTGCTCACGGCAAAAGAGATATCTGTGCGGTTGCATTCGCTAGATACATGAGTGAACCAACAATCACGAGAGTACTTGAGTTGATCTCTAGTACGCTTCTTATTCTTTCGCAATGTCACACTAGGATCATAAGGTGTTGGAGAAGGCTTTCTATCCATAAAGCCAAAAGCGGCTCAGGGACCTTCTCAACATAGTGAGATTGCGATAAAGTAATCCCACTCTCTTCCTTAATAAGCTTAATGTTTAGAATTACATCAGCCTCTCCTAGATCTTTCATATCAAAATTCTTTGACAAGAAAGACTTGACCTCATTTATAACATCCATGTTTGTTCCAAAGATTAGAATATCGTCAACATATAAACATAATATAACTGATTCGCCCCCCCCACCATGTCGATAATACACACACCTATCCGCTTCATTAACAATATAGCCGGCACTAGTTAACGTAGTGTCAAACTTCTCATGCCATTGTTTAGGTGCTTGCTTCAAGCCATACAAAGACTTCAATAATTTACACACCTTCTGTTCTTCACCTTTTACTACAAACCCATCAGTGATCCATATAGATCTCCTCATCCAACTCTCCATTAAGAAAAAAGCCGTCTTCACATCCATTTGATGAATGATCGGACCATATGAGGCAGCCAAGGATAGTAGTGTTCGAATAGTGGTCATTCTAGCAACAGGTGAATAAGTATCAAAGAAATCTTCTCCTTCCTTTTGAGTGTAGCCCTTGGCCACAAGCCGAGCCTTGTACTTGTCAATAGTACCATCAGGTCTAAGCTTCTTCTTGAACACCCACTTACAACCAATTGGTTTATAGCCAAAAGGTAGTTCGAGAGAGCTCCCAAGTTCCATTAGAAAGAATTGAGTCCATTTCACTACGAACGGCTTCTTTCCAATCATCGCATCCGGAGATGCATATGCCTCTGAAATAGAGGTGGGAGTATCATTGAAGAACCGAAACGGCGACCGGAGGGGGTGAATGGGAGCCTCGATTTTCCTTTTAATTTTTGGGTCATCGGCTCGACCCCCAACCTCAAAAAGCGAACTCACAAAGATACGAGTGATACACGTGCTAACTGGTAGCAAGATATCAAACGCGAAGTGTTAGGCTCAAAGAGTCGAACGCAAAAATCGGATCTCAAATCGGAGCTCGAATGAATAAATTGTGGATCAATTAACAAGAGAAAAAATCAAACTCAAGCTATGAATAAGCAATGAATGCTCCTGTAGTTAAAACAACACAACGATCAAACTCCCACTTGCTGGACGTTGGTGCTAGCAACTTGCTCAAGTAAACAAATCAAGGTACTATTGCTTGAAAATGACGTATCACGAAATCACAAGCTAAACCAAGGACAACTAGATTAGCACAAGCTGGAGTCCACGAGCGTGCACTGGAATCAAGAAATTCAATCAAGAAGAGCTGCTACTTTCTGTAGATCGAACTGACTGCCTTGCAAGCTTGCAAGCAAATGACAGAAGCTAGTAGCTGCTCACCTTCTTACCTGAAGATCTCGACGCCAGAGAGCAGCACCCTGACAACCAGCTGCTCAATCCTGTTGACGTGAAATTGCTGCAGGGTTCCTGACGAACTCTAGTCACCCACAAACTGCAGGCAGCCTGACAAGTCCACGCACGACCTGCACAGCTCAAAATTGCAGGAAGAGATTCTCGGTAACTTTTGATTAGTCAAAGCTAATTCACACCACCACCAAAAACTGCTCGATGATGGTGGGCGCCGGCTGCTAATCTGCAATAAACAATACCAAGTGCTGGCGCTGCTGGATGACGAACAGAGAATGAACTGAAGCTGCACACTGCCTGAACGAAACGCAAGAAGCAAACTTGACCAATCAAAATCTCTGCTCAAAGCAAGCACGAACTGCAGCAGGGGTGCTGTGCTACATCGGCAAGTGCTCTCTGAGCACAAAACCCGAAACCAAGAAACTAGCAGAGGGGCTGAACTGACGAACGAAGGGCGAGCGAACCAAAAATCAATTCTTGTTCAAGCAAAAGCCTGCGGCTTGAGATTGGTGTCGCACGCACTAGCGCAGGCTTGGGCAGGGAGGCGCTCAGTGCGCTGCAGCACTGCTGCTTGTTCTCCCTACACACGAGCACGAACTGGAACCAAGAACAGAACTGACGAACGGAGAAACAGGCAGCCACTAAATCGATCGGAACTCGGCCAAAACAAAAGGACTCGAGCCCAAAATTTGCACAGGTCAAATAGAACTAGCAACGAGCAAATCCCCAAAAAATCGTGACTCGAAATCAACTCAAACTCTCTGAATCTCAGATCGTAGCCATGGACGAAAAAGAAGAAAACTCACTTCAAAAATCACAGCTTCGATTGAGGAATCCCTGAGGAGACAAGCGGTGTTCGGGGCTGCTCTTCCCCTTCAAAAATCTCAGCAAAATAGCCACGAATTTGTTCTTGGACCTCTAAACAAGAACCCTAAAAATTGGGGAAAAATAAAAACAAAAATGGAAGAGGCAAGAAGGGGAGGATGGCTGCCATCCTCTATATATGGTCCTTATTTTTCATCCCTATTTTGCCCTCCGATACATATGAGCCCAAACCACTAACCCTAAGGGCTATTTTGGTCGACTCGGATATTTTTCGATCCGACGGCCACCGCGCCTCCTCATCGGTAGCCTTGCATCCACGCAACCTCCCCGATGCCGCCACGTGCCGCCCTTCCGGCCCACGGAACGTCCCGCCTCGGGTTTTGAGGCCCAAACCCGCGAAACCCGCCGCCGATGGTTTTGAGGCCCAAACCACCAAACCAGCGCCGATGGTTTTGAGGGCAAACCACCAAACCTCCTCGACACGTGTCATCGCCGTCTTGACCGCCCGAGTCGCCAAGTCGTCCGAGCTCCCCGCTGCGCTTGCACGCTCGTCGTCTTGACCCGATCGACACGGTCCCGCCACGCCCTCTTGCATTCGCCGATGTCCCAGTGTCAGCCACCATGGCTAGCCGCCCAGCGCTCGGTCCCTCGGTCCAAGCCTCACGTCCGTCCTTCACCTCCGCGGTCCGTCGGCCCCGGACGTCCTCCTTAGCCCCTTCACCTCGCCGTCGGCTACCATCTCCGAGCTCCACACCTGCACAACACGAACCAAGAGATACGTCTTCGACACACTCCACGTGTGCCGGTGAACATAGCCAAGCATAAGAGATAAAAAAAAAATAGAGGTAAAATGTTGAACGTTGACAATCACTCAATCACAAAACTAAACACATGTGACCTAAATCAACCATGTGTTCACAATCATCCACAAGATACACAATGAAATCATCACCAAAAGATTTTGCAATCCTTTGTCTCTTGTTCCTCACAGGGAACTTCATTGTCATCCTCCTCAAGTGGTTGCTCAAACGACTCAATAGGAGACTCGATAGGTATAGTAATATCGAGCTAATTCAATTAGCAGAAAACTTAGCATTGCTACGCATATCTTTTACAGAAATATATTCTCAAAAAATATAGCATCACGAGATTCAAAGATAGTATCAACATGCATATCGAAAACTTCATTTTACTACTAAAAATCAATAGGCAATGCTTTGTTGTGAGCATATCCAAGAAAGACACAATCTACCGTCTTTGGTCCAAGCTTACGCTTCTTATTAATTGGAACATTGACTTTCGCCAAGCATCCCCACGTGCGCAAGTATGAAAGTGATGGTTTCCTTCCAACCCATACCTCGTATGGTGTTGTCTCTTTATTTTTGTTTGGAATTCTATTCGGGGACATGACTCATGAAATATAGCTTCCCCACCATGCCTTAGATAAACCCGGCGTTGTCTAACATGGCGTTAACCAAGTCAGTCAGCGTGCGATTTTTTTTTCTCGGCAACCCCATTAGATTCGGGCGAATAGGGAGGTGTCCTCTCATGAATAATACCATGTTCCGCACAAAACTCATCAAATGTTATAGGAAAATATTCACCACCACGATCGACCTTAGACGTTTAATCTTTCTTTCTAGTTGATTTTCAACTTCAGCCTTAAAAGATTTTAAAGTAGTCTAATGCCTCATCTTTAGTTTTCAGCAAGTAAACATAGCAATATCTAGAAGCATCATCAATTAACGTCATGAAATATCTCTTTCCACCTTTAGTCAACACACCATTCATCTCGCATAGATCGGAATGTATGAGCTCTAGAGGTGCCAAGTGTCTCTCCTCCTCCGCCGCCTTGTGAGGCTTTCGAGGTTGCTTAGATTGCACACAACTATGGCACTTAGAACCTTTGGCAATGGTGAAATCTGAAATTAACCGCAAGCTAGATAAATGTGACATCAAACCAAAATTCACATGACATAAACGAGAATGCCAAACACTTGAATTATCATCAATTGTGCCACAAATATGATTCAGCGACTTATTACAAAAATCACCAAACTTAGGCGGAACAAGCCACCACAGTCATAACCTTTACCAATAAACTGTCCATGCTTAGACATAACTACTTTATTGGACTCCATCACTACCTTAAACCCATCTCTTAAAAGAAGGGAAACACTAACAAGGTTCTTGCGAATAGTTGAGACATGCTTGCACATTCTTCACCGCACAATTTTCCCCTCAAGTAAACTTCGGATCTACCGTGCCAACGCCACGAACGTAAGCATGTGACCCATTCCCCATTAGGACGAGAAGAACCTTGTAGCTCTTTATAAGAAGAAAACAAAGAGATGTCAAGCACACACATGAATATTAGCACTTGTATCAACCCACCAACTTGGTGATTGAAATACCGATAGTACAATAGGAACATTACTGTACTCTTCATCAGCATTGCTAATAGTCACGAGGTTGACATTCTTATTATTCCCATTGGAAAAGTGACTAAGCTGTCCACAAGTGAAGCAAAGCACCTCATCATTATTTTTCTTCTTCTCAAAGGTAGTTGTTAATTTGGCATTGGAAGATTTATTCCCTTTGTTCTTGTCATGTGGGTTTTTCTGCACAAAATTAGTGCTAGAATGGCTCTGGTTCCCCTTACCAATAGTATTCTTCACCCGAATCTTTTTCTCAACATCAAGAGATGCTATCAGGGTTTACAACTGATATTTTCTGTCTCTTGTGTTTAAGAATTGTGCCGAAGCTCTTCCATGAAGAAGGCAACTTAGCAATATTGCATCCGGCTACAAACTCATTGGGTATGACATACTTAAGGAGTTCAAGTTCTCTTGCCATGTGTTGAACCTCATGCGCTTGCTTGACTATAGACTGGTTAGCAACCATCTTGTAGTCATAAAAGCTCTCCATAATGTACAACTTCGGATGTACCAATGGTTGCATTCAGTTTGATCCCACAATGCCTTCTCATCTTGGAAATGTAAGTTTGCATCTTCTAGATGACTAGCAAGACTATTTAGGATTGTTCTTCTAAAGATAATGTTGTCTCCCCGAATCTTCTCGAGATATTTCCCCGAGGTGATCCAACAAGTAATCCGTAACATTTTAGCCTCTAGCCGAGCATGACCTTAACTCGCCATCTCTTAAAATGTGCACTAGAAAACTTTTCTAGTCTCAAAGCACCTCGATGAAAACAGCCATAGTTAAATCAAGAAAAAGCCTATAATAAGGTTTTTGGATTGTTGGAATATTAGGCAATTTCAGATTAATTCCATAATATAAATCATGACAAATTGAAAGACTAGATTAAGCATGTTTAACAAACTAACATGATAGAAACTCATATCACAGATCATAGCATGATTTAATATCATATAGCATAGCAAGCATAGCATAATCATAGTAATAGGTGTAAGCACAATTAGCACACCATAGAAATTGGATAGATTGAGCATGATAAAACAATAGAATTAGATCACGGATGTATACCCGCCGATGTAGAAGTACTTGGTGGTGAAGAAGCGATCGGCGATCACTCGAGTTTAGCCGACGAGATGACTTGTTGATGAAGTAGTTGTAGAAGATTTGGGAGGGCGAGTCGCGCAGAGCGCTTCCCAAAAACCTTATTCGCCTTCTCCCTGGTGCGGGATCGCAAAAGACGGCGGTTCCGGAGACCTGCTCGCCGCCTGGCCGCCGGTGCACGCTGATCGGGCCGGAAATTGGCAACAAATATAGGCAGCGGCGAAGAGGAAAATACTATTTTACTACTTTAGGATTTTCTAATTGAAACTCCCAATTGTAGTTGTTATATTGTGTCTATTCCCAAGAGGCTTGGTACAAATATATAGGGAGGAAAACTCCCTATCTCCATATCAACTAGTAATATGGTACTAATTGATATTGCACCTCCCACCTTTTGCTCATGGGCTAAAACAATAAAGCCCATTAGGGAACACAAATATTGGGCCTTTGAGATTTATCAGAATTTCTTCATATGAATTTTAGGGAACTTATTCATATATATAAATTCTAACACTACGCCGGCGGTATCTACCCCCTCCTTTGGCGGCCAATCACACCCATTGGCTCCTTCAACCTCCCGACGTATGTTTGTGGCGCTAATTGCGCTTCACTGGCGTTGTGGCGCTCGGTAGAGGACCGGCCTCAATAGTGAAGGGGCATGTGTTTAGGGGCTTCAGCTATATCTCTCATCTAAAGTTTATGTCTAGGCTAGTCAAGAAGATGTTGAGTGTATATGTTCAGCATGTCTACCAAAAGCGTGGCTGGGTACACAAAACAATCACATCCGTGGACCATGGTGAACGAACACCAAAGACTGTAGATTTTTATTATTATTATTTATTAGGCCTGCTCTTGTGAATGTGAATGAAAAAAAAATGAAATATTTGACAGGGGAGGAGAGGGGCAGACTTTTAGTACATCTGGTGAAATATTACTGAAATTATTTTTTTGTCCTGAAATATTACTGAAAATATTTGACCGTGGTGAATGTGAATGAAATATTACTGAAAAAAAAACGAACACCAAAGACTGTAGATTTAGTACAGCTGGTGAAATATTTGTTTCCCATACTTTTAGCTGTGAACTTGTCTTGTAACTACTTCATATTTTTGTCCTGTACCTCAAAAATTAACTGTGTTTTCTTGTCTTTCTTTACCTCTGCAGACGATGCCTCATGCTGTGGAAACCAAATGATGTTCAGGTGAATATCTGCGACCATCATTTTACAGAAGTCTTAAATGTAGAGATCTAATGCAAACAGTTGACTAAATGCAAATAGTCGGTGAAATATTTTTTCTATACCTTTTAGTTGTGAACTTGCTTGGTTTATAACTAGTTCAGATTTAACTAGACTAACTTGTATTAAACCTTTGCACGTGTGAGTTTTATTCCTAATGATGTTGAAGTTCCGCAAACATTTAGTTTTGTAAGAAGTGTAGCTTGGTTATTGCTTTAGTATTTCCTCTGAAATTTTGTAAACAAGTGTTGATATTTCAATGAATGATAAGCGGTGTTTGTAGCAGTGTTGTGATGATTTGGCAGTAATTTGTGATATACAAAAACAAATTTGTAGTAATGCTGTGATGATTTTTACGTGTCGTGCCTGGGCCGGCAAGTAGGCTACCGTGGCCAGACAGCCCCGTGCCCTAGTAGGCCGTGCCTAGCACAGGCCCACGCTAGGCTAGCCCGTTGCTCATATATACAATCGGCTTTGCCCCTCTGCCCTCCCTAGAAGAAGGGTATTACTCGCTAATCAAGCTTCCTAGTCATCACCGGCTCGCTCTCCCTCTGTGTCCGGGAAGAGCTCTCACATTACCTCTTCATGTGACGGGGTGGGGTCAGCGAGGAAGATGCTTTCGTAGGTGGCCGTATCTTGCTGCGACGACAGTGTAGAACCCAAGATAGCACATACTCTCTCCATCCCAAAATGTTAGTCGTATTTTATTTTCGTGTTGTTTGACTCGATTTGTACAAAATACATGTAACATTTGTATCTCCAAATAAATTTATTAAAAACTAAATTCAAATTATGTATCATAAATATGAATATTTTGTAATATGTAATTTATTAAAGTTATTTCTTAGAAAGTGCAAGCGATAAATATTTTAGGACGGAGGGAGTAGACAAAGACAGACAACATGCCCCCAATAGCTCTGGACGTAGGTCAGTTGCTCGGCGCGCTGTTCCGTGGCACGGCTGGAGCAGTCGACCTGTTGGCCGTCAGCGTTGTGGCCAAACCCGCCTGGTAGAACCACAGCCCTACAGCGCGATGAGTGTGCCCATGGCGATGTCAACGGGGAAGCGTGCCGAGGACGGTGGTGAGTGACGGGTGAGGATGCAGAGGCCGATGGGAATAATGACGAGGAGGAGGTGGTGGTACCCCTCCAGCCCTGTGTGGGTGCGGGGATGGTAGGAGAAGATTAGGACTCTGACACGAACGCCGTCGCCACCACAAGGCACAGCTCACCGTCCAGGGGCAGGTACCGCCTGCGCACGGTGACCGCCGTTGCAGAGCGCTTATGATATTTGAGTAAAATCATCAAGTGCATTATGGAACTTGCTGATGATATTACTGAAATTGACAATGACTAATATATATATGCTACGAGGTATCATGGCAACGGAACTAAGTTTGGGCTCCACGTACTTGATCCAGCTCCGGCGGACGCGCTGACTGACAACTAGAAGTACTACGCAACAACAAGCTGGTGATTATGTACTCCCAGAACTAGTTAATCGATCATTACTACTTAAGTAGCTATATATTTGATTCTCAATATCTTGGATATATGGTTATTTACCTTGAGCCGATCGACCTGGGGGTCGTCCGGGAGAAATATAATGCAGGGTGTGGCGGGTGTGGCGCATGCATGCGTGCTTGCTTCAGTTGACAATGTGAGACAACCGCCCTTGTAAACAAACAATGTGAGACAACAGATCAATCCAGCTCCTCCACATGCCAAGGGCCTTTCAAGGGCTGCGACATGCATACAGCTTGCCCTGCGTGGTGGAGTCGTGCCAAACGTTTTGTTTGAGAAACTATTTTCGGTGGAAACAGAGGAGCCAGATGTCATGTGCCGGAATTGGGCCAGCCCGGGACAGGTTAGGAGCGCCCAAAGCGGGCCGGCGCCCGTGCCCCTATTTTTCGCCTCCAACTCTGCTTCGTCATAAAGTTAGGATTATCTTAGGTTTTTGGTGTGTAAAAGGGAATGTTCCAATCATACAAGGAAGACTCTTATTAGGAAATAAATAAATATTGCTTGTAAAAGGTATTCCGATCGTATAAAGGAAACCTTATAGAAGATTGCTTAGATTACAAGTCCCACTAGTCGGCTATATAAGTAAGGGGATGTAATCTCTTTGGGGATAAGCAAGCAATAACAAATTAGTTCGTGGCTAAACCCTACTCTACCTCCAGCGTGTTGGAGGCGAGGATTGGTGAAGAGTTGTTCTTCCCTCCACCGCCACTTTGCCGTCTACGGTCCACCGCGACGCCTACGGTCAACCGTCAATCTTCCCTCCACCAGATGGAGCCTCTCCTGTGAGTTTGTCTACCTTAACTCCAAATATGCATATATGAATGTGAATGGAAATGATCTGGAGTTTTGGATGCACCATGAGATGTGCACGTGGACATGTGGTTGTCAGCCATCGAGCCGTTGTTTTGTTGCGGGTTTTGGAAACCCCTCCATGCAGGGGTGGTGCTGCCGAAATTTGTAACAATTTATCTTGCTTTTTTTCAAGTCAATAGAATCTACCTTGATTTTTCTCTCACAAATGCAATATCTTTGCCTACGTGCAACATCTATCTCACTCCTCGAACCCATCTCGAACCAATCTCAACCGGACGCTTGGGAAAAAGCTGCGAAAGGTTGGCCGCAATGGCCGTGAAGCTGTGATGATTTAGGTTCAGAACTTGTGTACTTGAACTTGTGGTTGCACTCATGGTTGAACTTGTGAACTTGGATTTTGTGTAATATAAGTGCTATTCGTGACTTGGTTGGACATATATGTAATATATGTGGTATTATGGATTATTGAGCTATATATGTGATATGTGACAAATTTGTGGTGTATATATATATGTGTGTGTGTGTGTGTGTGTGTGTGTGTGTGTGTGTGTGTGTGTGTGTGTGTGTGTGTGTGTGTGTGTGTGTGTGTGTGTGTGTGTGTCAATTAGGTGCTAAAACAAAAAAATTAAAAAAAAATTCTTTCCCATGAGCAAAATGGCGGCTCACGGAAAGAGACCAAACCTTTCCCGTGAGCACAGCCTAGCTCACGAGAAAGAGATCAAATCCTTCCCATGAGCACAGCCTTGGTTCACGGGGAAGGGTCCTTCTTTCCCGTGAGCAGCGCCGTTACAGCTCACGGGAAAGAAGTTGAAAACACCGTTCTCTACCTCGTCCACATAGGCCATAACGAGGGTTCCTCGGGTCCCCGTTGATGTCAGCAGCACCCCCCGGGTAACTCTTTCCCGTCAGCTAAAGTTGCTCACGGGAAATGATATCCCATGAGCATCAATATTGCTCACGGAAAAGGATTCTTTCCCAGCTTTTTATTTCCGTCACAAATATCCTGTGATTTACCCACGGGAAAGGCTTTCCCGTGGGCGAAGGGGCCTTTCCCGTGAGTAAACCACTCACCGGAAAATCGCCTGAATCCGGTAGTGAGTAAACACGAATTAGTTGTTCCTGCTGACTCCTTCACCCACCTTAAGACACTTGTTTTGATGGGTTTGCATGATGTGAGTTTTCTGGACACTGGACATGGTTCACTTCAAGTCATTGAGGGTATATACATTACATCGCTACCAAAGCTATATACAGTCCCTTAAGGAACTGAAAACTGTCATTGTCTTAAGAAGCTTTGGTTGTTTGGTCTCCACGAGAACTTCAAAGCTGAATGGAACAATAAGGGCATGAAGGAAAAGATGCAGCATGTTCAAGAGATTCGTGTCTAGTAGGATTATCACTATTTATTCAGCAGTAATCTTGTAAACCGCTTCTGCTCATGTGTGTTTCATCCTTTTCAAATTCCATGTTTTCTTCAGTTACTGACATTATTTAGCATCACATTCATCTTTTCAGCTGAATCATAGACAGATGTTGTTCATGATAATTACTGCCAAAACATGGCTATCTGCCTTTGCCTCAAGGAAGTAGTTACCTGCGTCAGCCTGCCTTGTTCCAGTTATTTCTCACATTATCTCCATCAATCTTTTTATTGTGGAACTGTATATTTTCTTATCAGCTTCTATTTTTGGGTTGAATTGGAAGGTGTATGCATCTCAAATACTCAATAGCCCCTGTATCCCATCCCTGCTAAATTTTGATGTATTTGTATGACATTGTAATGTTATTCTGTATTGAACTTTTGCTATGCTGGAGCACCAGTACGGTTGCAAAAGGCTCAGATGCCAATTTACAACACTGCATTATTAGTATTATTATTAGTTGTTTGTTTCAAAGAGATACTCCCTTCATCCCTAAATGATTGATATTTTAATTTTGTGCTGAGTCAAGTATGCCCGACTTTAGTTGAGGTCACTGAATCCTCTCGTGGCGAACTTTTTAGGTAATTAGGTTAGTAGCAGGAAAGACTACTTTTCTCATGTCTTAATGTTGATCCTACGCTACAAGCGCCCCTAGGGCTGTAGGAGTGACCTTACTCATGGTTCCACGTATACAGTTGATGGGTATTCAATATTTGTACCCACATCCACACATCATCAAATGACTAGGCTATGGATTTAGAAATGGGTAGAATATGGGTACTTACTAGTTACTAGCACCCAAAGATGAACAATTGGTGCTCTAATCCGTATCCTATTAGCTTGATCATCATTACCATAGGTTTGGGTGTTTGGGAAATTAGTGTGGATGATATTAGAGCATCTCCAAGAGTTTGGTATGGTTTGCTTGATAAATTATGGTTTGCTTGATAAATTAATAGATGTAGCAAGTTAAAAGAATAAATAGCAACCTTAAATTTTGTCCTCCTTCAACAATCTCTTGTGCAGCTTCCTAAACCATTTTACATTGGAAGTCCTAAACTATTTGTAACCATCCAAACATTTTTTTAATAGCTTTTTTTTTTGTCTCTTATCGCTTTATATCATCTGAAATCATTTGTTTTCTTAATTTACTCATGCATCCAATTTACTTTGGTCTGAGAAAAATGCTTGATGGAGGAGCGGATATGGAGTTTCTCTGACTATGAAAACTTACGAGATGGAGAGGATACTTGTCAACCTTTTATTTGAAGAAGCTCGGTTTACCAAACCATTGGCGAGCACATTTTTCTCTTTTTTTGCTAAAATAAAATGTCAAAATAAGAAGCTGCTTTAGAAAACTCCTGGAGATGCTCTTAGGAAGGATGAGGAATGGATATGATGATGTGGATTTGGGTGTGGACACATGCATTGATGCGCCTAAACCCAACCTAATGACATGTATAGGTCAACGATGCTGCAACTAAAAAAGTGAACTCACGCGGACCTTGTTTTTCTTCTATGTTGTAGGAATGCTTTATGCGGCCGTAACATAGAAGGAGTTTAACTAGGACAGGCTAGGTTTTTTTTTTTATGTTATAGGTGGGTAAAGAGTTGGTCGGGGATCGGGCAAGCTTCACTTTCAAAAGGGAAGGCTCATAATGGTAGGAGGTATAAAGGTAGTTTCCAAAAAGTTGATTTTTTGTGAGAAGAAAGTTGAATGTTTTCTAAAAGGAATTGTTGCAAAAGAAAGCGGATTTTTAAAAAGAAAAGGCAGCTCTCAAAACATGAGTAGAACATGGTAAGGAGAAGTTCCAAATAAGAACGAACATGGTAAAGATATTTATGAATAAAACAATAAGGAAGATTTTAAATGGTGTTTAGACATACTATAAACCACCGTTTAGACGAACAGCGTCATCAACTTCGCCCTTGCTCTTGGAACGCGGTGTATTCGTCGTGTAGACACAGGTGACACTGACAGCTAGCACATGATAGTGCTCACTGCTCACCAACCTCACATGGTGTAGAGTCAAGTCAATCCCCTCACATAGTCTTCGATCCAGATCAGATCGGGGTGGATTATACATTATATAATATAATAACTTAAAACTCCAGCAGCTCACGCTTGATCCTGAAATCAAAGCCCGTACACCTCGATCTCGATCTCCCGAGCTTGTTTCCCTCAAGTTCTCTGCTCTAGGTCAGTGCTTCTAACAAGCTGTTTACTTTCGTTTTGATTCAGAAGTTTTTTTTTTTTTTTTTTGAAACATAAGCGGGGGGAGAGCTTCCCACCTTTCATTCCAAAAAAACACCTACTCCCTAAACAAGTCAGGGCGCAGGCGATAGCAGCTTTTACAAAGTCATGAGGTTACAGGACCGAATGTGATTACACCAGCCTAGGAGGCCGTTTACAAGTTGAGGGGGAAGACGTTTTTGCCAGATGATTCAGAAGTTAGAACTCTCCAGTTTATGCAAAATGTGTTATAATTGCCATATTTTTTGCTGGGAGTTGAAGTCGAAGTAAATCGTGTTTAATTATCTTTGATCTGCAGCTGCGTCAAATCGTCAGGAATCGCCAGCAAGTCGAGTCTTCTGAAAACCTTGCCGACTAACCCACCAGCAGAGTTTCTGAAAGAAAAGGCTCAATAGTGGACTTTCTCTTGATTGATTACAATCCTAAAACGTCACCACGGCACATTTTGTTGGTCGATGCAGTACCCTTTTTTTTTTTTCATTTTTTTCGACTAGCGATGTACCTGTCCTGCTTTTCCCAAACGCGTGACCAGGGCTCAGAACCACTTTGGAGTTTGGACAGGGCATTTAGCTTGGTCAAGTCAACTTGTCTTTGACTATCCGTACTCATTTTTCTCTATTTACTTCTCTATTATATATGGCCATGCAAAGACGAGGCCCGTTGGCACGGCCCGTAGCACGGGGATTTGGCCCGCCCGAGGCACGCACGGCACGGCATGGTGACCTTGGCACGTGGCACGGCACAGCCGGTCATCGGGCCGTGCCTCGGGCCGCCACCCCGCCCGTGGCACAGCACACGGTGACGGCCCGGTGCATCACGCAGCGCAGCCTACTAACAGCCCAATAAGCCGGCCTGCTCCCTTCCTGTAACCCTAACTCCCTAACAACCCAATCCTGATTCCCAGCGCTGCGACCTCGTTACTGTGGCCACAGCCAACGCGCGGCGACTCCGCCTCCTCCCTCTCCTCCGCCTCCGCCTTTGCTCCGCCTCCACCCTCTCCTCCGGCAGCCCCGGGCGGCGCTTTACTGAGCCAGCCAAGCGCGGCGGCGGCGCTGGAGGCTCACGGCTGGCCCCTCTTCTCCGAACAGCACGAGGCGGCAGCGGAGGCTCGAGCCCAGCGCCCAGCGCGGCGCTCTTCTTCTGACCAACGCGACGGGCGGCGCTCTTCTTCGACCGGGCGGCGCGAAGCGTCTTGTGCTGGTCCGTGCGTGGCCCGGCAAAGATGCGGTGCTCACGTGATGCACGGGCGCCCGGCAGCCATGCCCGGGCCGGAGGCCAGCACGAGCACGCCGGGCGGCACGGCACGGCCGCACGGCACGATGGCCATGTATATCCTCTCTATACATCGTCATCAAGATTCCTTCTTTTACAACACTTTCTCCCGCACTCATCTCTCATTTATATCTCTACTCTATACCAACTACCATCAATGGAACCCATTTGTCACCCATTTGTCATTTTATCTAAATATATTCACGTGAGATCTGGTTTTGAAGAATTTATTAAAACAAATTCAATGGCGTAATCAGAATTTTATTTGGTTTTTTTGTTTGCGACGTATAACGTTGTTTAATAACTTGAAACGGTGGAGTCCACTGCTGCTGCACTTTTTAATCACCTCTCTCTTCTGCTGTGCGTGCATGGCATCCCGGAAGGACATCCGGTGCAGCACCAAATATGGCGGGGGTTCGCAGCTTGCATGTGCCACGTTGCCCGGTGCAGATGCCGCTGCAGCAGATTTCCACGGTAAATACCTGTACCGGAGTGTTTACCAGTGCAGATAGTCTTAACGCGGTTGGTCCTAGGCTCCTCTCTGCTTCTTTATATATTCTTTGCAGCAATAATGGAGGCATCCATCTGACAACCTCATCCGCCTGTAATATGTTTGCTCCTTCTCCAGGATCCTTCCCTGCAGCTAGGATCCTTCAAGTGTTCTTCAGCTGGTCAGTGCTTCTAACAAGATGTTTATATTCCTGAAGTTTTTCACTTGCTGCAGCCATGCCTGTGCTGTGCCTATTCAGTATTATGCCTTCTGAGTTAAGCACAGTCTATGACCTTTGAATATCTTAGAAACAATCTTGTTCTGGCTTTATGTATGTCCTTAAGCAAACTTTCTTGCTAGTTTGGATACAGTAGAAGAAGCCTCGATTTGTAGCAGTTCAGATCTGTAGCTCCTTGCCTCCTTCAAGGTCATCAGAAATGGCACACCAGCAGAGCCAGCCAAGTCTTGCCAGTACATTACCGAAAAACCTACCGGCATCCTTCATCAAGGAAATTACCAATGATTTCTCTGCTGAGCGAGTACTTGGTCGATCTGTTTATGGAACAGTTTATAAGGTAAGAGTGGAACGTAACATTTACACATCAGATTCTTACATACAAAACCGTTTTACTAACAGAGGTTAATGAAACAGGGGGTTCTTCCAGACGGCGACATGATTGCTGTCGAGAGGTTTGATGAAAACACACCACTGCCGGCTGGAATAAAATTTGAGATTACAAATCTTATGGCGCTTAAACACCAAAAATATAGTAGAGCTGGTTGGATTCTGCCACGAATCAAAGAAGAAAGTCGTTCAGCCTAATGGGAGATACTCCCTCGTTTCCAAATTATAGTTCACTTTGGCTTTTCTAGATTCATTTCTTTTACTATGTATCTAGACATAGTGTATAACTAGGTGCAGTGCAAAATCAATGTATCTAGAAAAGCCAAAGTGAACTACAATTTGAAACGGAGGGAGTATGTGATTGTGGAGAACGTTGAATGCTGCCTTTGCTACAGATACCGACCAAGGGGAAGTCTTGACAAGTATCTTTATGGTACGCAATGCACTATCCAACACCTCCTCTATCTACTATTCATACAAAAATTGAAAGATATAAATAAATTTTTTATGAATAAAGATTTAAACAATTTTCAAAAGAGGTATTGTGATTCTTAATTATTTCTGATATTTGTTTTATTGTCACCAATGTAAGCAATTTAGACTTTTGGGCAGTACTATTTTAGAATACTTACACTACTAGTATTTCTGTTATTTTTTGTCTTACTTATTATTAGGAGACACTACATCAATGAACTGGGACACACGATTTAAAATAATTAAGGGGATCTGCCAGGGTGTACATTTCATTCACAAGGAATTGGACGGTGGGCCCCTTATTCATACGAATCTCGTGCCTAACTCGGTGTGGTTGGATGATAATTTTGTGCCAAAGATTGCTGATTTTGGACTCACCATACTCTTTGACAAAGAGCAGATCTGGATGCATAAAGAGGGACGTATGCCGTCAAAAGAAAATTTTCATAAGTAAGCAGAAACAAACTGTGAAATATATGATTATATATTCATTATATTTACCATAAAAAAAGTAAACGCCATTTGATTATTTTTTTAAACTATTGCAGTGGGTACCTAGCTCCAGAGCATCAACGAAGAGGTCAAATCTCCACCATGTCTGACATATATAGTTTGGGCATGATTATTCTTGTGATTACGACCAGAGAGAGGAACTATTTTTCTTCTGAAAGATCTGTAAGACAATTTGTCGACAATGTAAGATAGCACTACTTGATGACTTCAATTTTGAAACTTCTGTTTTGGAGTCTTTCCTTGGATTCAGTTAGTATATTATCACTAAGGATTAAATCCAATTGTGTAGGTACATCAAAACTGGTATACATATGAGCAGATAATATACAGGTACCCATCACTGGATGCAAATGGCCTCCAGCAAGTAAAAAGCATGCATTCAAATTGGGCTAAAGTGTGTGGAGGTGGATCGGAAAATGAGGCCTTCTATAGTGGACATTGTCGATAGACTCAACGGGAGACGTGTACCAATTTTCGATGAGGTATGAACATTGAGGCATTTTCATACAGACGATTTCTATTCAGTTCATACGGTTTCATTATATATCGTGCTATTTTTGCAAATTTTAACACTTAACTTTGTTAGTAAGAATAGGTACACTGTATTGATATATCGGTAGATAGCAGTAAACTTTCCCATCACCGTGTCGTCCCAGCTCACTTGGCAACGTTTATTCTGTGCGCCGTCTGCAGAAAGGGGCCGATAGTCTACCTCCAGATGAGGTAACGAGATCGGAGAGGGATAGCTGGGAGTGCCTTAGTGTTAGGCTGGCTGGGGTACCCAACCGAACCCAATATCTTTTTTTCGCACTTCCCCTTCAAGCAAAATAAATCCTTCTCATGTCCAGTGCGTCTAGTCAACAAGACAGTCGCTGTCAGTGCGTCCAAGTTTCAATATGGGAGGAGGGGAGTGGAGTGGCCGGGAAATGGTAGTGGGTAGATTTGGTGTGAGGGATTGCCATTTGGATAACTGGTTAAACACAACATTTTACTAGTGGCCTTCAACATGGATTCGTGGAAATGTGTATTTCTTTAATGAAGATGAAATAGAATTTCCTATGTAATTAGAACCTCATTGTCCAACTGTATACAAGTTCAGCATTTTGACGGTTAGTTGTTCTTGCATTATAGTGTTTTTTTTTTTTTTTTTGTTTGCCTATAGCATCTGTTCCAAAACATTTTCGATCAAGATGGAATATATATTGTTGACTGTTGAGACATGCTCCTACTTGTTACTCGGTTTGTTCAGACCTTGTTGTTATTATTATATACAGATGTGGCCTGGTGGTCTCCGGAATCGGCGTGGGAAGAAATCGGCAAATGATAAAAACTTGTGGATGAAGATAGATGCAGAGACAGAGGTGAGACCCGGGCCGCCGGAGTTGAGAAACTGCAAGTCACAAGGCCCGCCCGGCCTGATTCATTACTTGCCGGCCCCTTTTTCATTCATTCATTCATTTATATGGCATTCAAAACTTATATATATATTACTCTATACCTGTTGTACATTTTTGTCACGTGTAGCGGCCTTTGCTGTCAGATGATAATAACAAGAGCTTAGGAACTACTGACGACGACAACGTGCACAGTCCTACGGTGGGAGTAGCTGGTGAACAAAATACGGTACGTACGTCGTACCTACGTACTCCTGCATTCACTCGGTCGCCTGCTGTATGTAAAAGTGACTGAACTTAATGCACCCCTCTTTCAAAAGAAATTGAAAATCGTATATGGGCCTGCTGATTTTACCTTTTTAGATATATATTTTTTGCATTATTTCGTTCGCGACTTATACAAACATTTCTTAAACCACCGTCACTGTGTGTCAGATTAATTATTTTACATGCCATTGTACCCCGTAGGAGCTGCTGCGTGAACAACCTGCAGGTGGTGAAGTGATGGGCATTATTGAGATGATTCGCATAATACAAACAACCAAGGAAAGGTAACGCACAACCATTAATTACTGATCATATGTGTTTGTATATACATGTGCCGTTCGGGAATGTGCTACTTAACATGTGGTACGGTATTCCATATTATATGAGATATATGTAACTATATGATTAGTATGTGTCGTGCCATATTTCCAAATCTAAGTTAATGTACGCGAAATTATATTTCGCGCAGCACGGCAAGGCATGGATAACAAAAATCAGGAGTCATCATAACCTTTGCAAGTTGCTTGTTGCGGTTAGAGGTTGAGGTCTAATGTCATGTGGGATATGTTACTAACAAAATACAACAACGAACACTAGTTGTGGCACACGTTAGAGAGAATCGTGGCAGCGGCGAGGCTTTGGCTGTTCCCCAGCTCGTCTTGGCGGTCTTCTACTCCGGTGGCAGTTCTGGCGGCGTGGTAGCCGGATCCGGTCGCCCGGATCTTCGTTTTCCAGGTGGAGAGCACGGCGTTGGGGAGGTCTCGTGCGGCTCCGTCCTCAGGCTTGCCCGCGCGTGTGCATGTGGGTGTCGGCCGTGGTGGCCCGGGCGGCGACTTCGGCCCCGCACGGAGCTCGGCACCGGGAGCAGCGACCTCTTCGGCCCCCGGGGGCATGCGCCGGCGGATGGTCCACCTTTCCACGGTAATGTGAGTTCACGCGTGGTGGCGTTCTCTCGGGTGGTGTAGCAGCCATGGCAGGCTCCTCGATCGACGAGTCTTCTGTAGCTACGACAACTGGTTGAAGGCGGCTTTTCGTGGCTGGCTGGCTGCCTGTGCGGGGATTCGACATCGATATCTGCAAGCTCGTTGACGGTACGCGGACGGAGGGCATGGCCGGCAATGGCATCATGCATGCATCGTGGTACGCAGACGCGTCGCTAGCTGTTTAAAAGCAAAACGTAGAAGATCGGAGGACGACGACTGGTTAGTTTTCAGTTTACGAGCAAGCTTTCCACTTTAATATATTACATTATATTATATGGGATTCATTCGTACGCCACCTAGCAGTATGCGTACGTCCAACTGCTTTTTTTTTCCTGGTTGATGAGCTGTGTGTGTACTCCCTCCGTCCCAAAATAAACGACGTTTTGGGTTTTCGTGCCACAAGTTTGACTCGATTTGTAGAAAATACGTAGAAGATTTAAATCTCTAAATAAATTTGTTAAAAACTAGATCAAAAGATCTTTCCAATGATACTAATTATGTAATATAAATATTAATCCTATTTTAAAATATAATTGCCGGTAGATGTTTCGGGAAGCGAAAAACGTCATTTATTTTGGGACGGAGGGAGTACATGTATATGATCCTGTCTCTCTCTCTCTAGCTGTGGACGATGTCTCTTCGAATTGGCCCTTCACCCGGACAACCAGCAAGGATGCCCATGCAGGAGGCGCGTTGCTACCTGCTCTCCCTTCCGTTACTCGGTATTGGATGTCTCCCGACTCTAGAGCAGCTCTACTCCAAAACTCTACGTGGAATTAGCTCCAAATAAAGTTGGAGTTATGAAAATGAGGTGCTTAGCTCCCAAATCTATAAATAACATGCAACACAATTCAATGACACGTGGGCCCACAGGCCCACCACGTTAGCCCCACATCTCCCCTTCCTCCATTCCTCTGTTCCTCACATCACACGTCGTAGGCAGGGCGGGTGGGGGGTAGGGAGGTCGGGCGGAAGGCCCAAGCGAGCTGGGCGGCCGGGTCGGACAGAGCGCTCGTGAGCAGGCAGCGGCGGCCCTCGACGCCACGATCCCCCGGTGAGTAGGCAACGGCGACCCTTTGAGACTGCGCGACCCACGGCGACGCCACCCTTCCCCTTCTTCCCGAGGACAATGTAGGGGATGGCAAGAGGAAAATCCCGGTGGGCAGGGGGAGGAGGTGTGGGGAAGGGGAGAGGGAGCCGACCGGCTGTCGAAAGAGGGACCGGTGCCGACGGGGCGGCCGAACTGCTGCTATCGCGAAACACAGCGCGAGGATGGGGACGGGCATCGGGAAATGGATGACATTGCAGGTAATTTCCACTAAACTCGAAGTCTAGGTCTATTTTTAAGATTTGTGGAGCTGAGAAAAAGATGCTCCAAATCTCCAACCTCATTTGCACTATAGCTCCAGAGTTTTGGAGTTCCATAAAGTTTTAAAGCTGGGGTGTTTAGCTAAAAAATTGGTTGGAGCTGCTGGATTTCAGCTCTAGAGCCATGCCAAACACCCCCCTTAAGCAACATCCGCTTCATCAGTTTGTCAATTCCGGGACCGCGCCGTGGGGTATTTTGTTGAAGGGTGGGATCGATATATCCAATTCATTACTAGCCTTCATCATCTATGTGGCGTTCATATAACTTCTTGTAAATTTTTGTCATGATGTGCAGCCATCGCAGGATGAAGTGGAGATACCTATTGAATATGATGAAAGAACAGAGGACGAAGCGAAGATACAAGAAAAGGTAACATATCTCTTGTGGTGGTTATTTATACTAGAATATTCATATAAATATTGTTAAATACAAATATTTTTCAATGAAAAATTGAAAAGCATTCGTTTGTGCATAATTTGTAGTTAAAAGATACTCCACTTATTTCAAATTATAAGTCGTTTTGACTTTTTTTTTTATATATCCACTTTGCTATGTCTAAATATAATAATATGTATAGATAATAGCAAAATAGATTAACCAAGAAAGTTAAACTGACTTATAATTTGGAACGGAGGGAGTACTACGTAATAGGGCTAGGTTACAGCGCGTTTGCCATCGGGTCAGCTGACCGTGATGGATTTCGAAAATTCTGATGGAATAGTATTACTATATATGCAATAATGTTAATAGATCGTAATAATGACCCCAGTGGTCTTCTTGCCTAGATTCGCCCCCTGCTACATATTAGCAGTGATCCTACTATTTGCTTCCTACTTAATTAGTGACATTTGGTTGAAATAGTATATTGTACTATTTTCTTTCTACTACCTAATTAATAATAATGGAGGCGCGTTGCTACCTGCTCTCCCTGCCGGCTACTCTATATAAGCAGCATCCGCTTCCTCACTTATCAGTTCCGGCACCGGCGAAAACCGGCGCGGTGGGGGTTTTTGTTGGAAGGGTGGGATCGATATATCCAATTCATTATTAGCCTTTCATCATCTCTCTGTGCGTTCAAAACTAATACATATAACTTCTTGTAAATTTTGTCATGATGTGCAGCCATTGCTGGATGAAGTGGTGATAACTATTGAAGATGATGAAAGAACAAAGGACGAAGCTAAGAGAAAAGAAAAGGTAACATATCTCTTGTGGTGATTATATATACTAGAATATTCATAAATATTGTTAAATACAAATATTGCAGAGTCTTCTTGCCTAGATTCGCCCCTGCTATATACTTCCTCCATTCCAAATTGTATGTCATTCCAAGAATCTTGTAGAGTCAAAGCATCCCAAGTTTGACTAAATTCATATGATAAGATAGTAATATTTAGGATGTCAACTAAGTATCATTGGATTCTTTGTTAATTATATTTTTATAATATACCTGTTTGATGTCATAAATCTTTGTAATTATCTCTATAAGTTTGGTCAAACTTTAGATATTTTGACTCTCTAAGATTTTTGGAATGGCTTACAATTTGCGATGGAGTGAGTAGCAGTGATCCTACTATTTGCTTTCTACTTAATTAATAATATTTGGTCGAAATAGTATATAGTACTATTTGCTTTCTACTTTATTAATAACATTTGGTCGAAATAGTATATATTTGGCCCTCATATTCCTTTTGTCTTCTGGATGCTGGACCAACAGAACGAGCAACAACGAAAGGGGTACATGAAATGGAGGTTGTGTTTCTCGTTTTTGGCCATTCTTTTCTGTTTGGTCTCTTTATACCTGGACTTGGAGGAGAGACGAGTGGCCAAAAGTGGTTAAGATGGGGGATGATGGATGTCATTGTTCCATCGGCTTTGTTGATTCTGATGATTATCATACAGATATTCTACATCGACCTAGAAGACATATCACCAGACAAAAAAACCGTCAAGAGGTGTAAAATAGTAAATCTGGCAACAATTTCATGCTCCAAGATTGTGTACTTTGCAATCAGCACAGCACCTGCCGGCGCAAACGTGACAGTACACGACATTATTGCGCATGCTATCGCCTTCCTGATCGATATGGTCGGTGCCATCTACCTCTATCGGAATCATAGTTGCTATGAGCTTGATAATATCTAATGAAGATGAAGAAGCTGGAATTTCCAGAAAATAAATATATAACAGACGAAGAGGCTAGCTGTGAGTCTGTGGCATGGATGTCCAACACTAGCACGTACAGTGCTCTTTAGTTGTTAAATTAGAATCAAACTGAGAGTGAGTCATGTGTGTTTCCTTCAGTCATGTTCAAACATGGAAGTGGTGATAGTGAGATTGAGTTCTGGGATTTTGTTTCTTGTAACACTATAATTCTGTTTGATGAGGATTCAGAGTTTCTCATGGTGATTGGGGCAGTTGAATCTATTGTCAAATTATATATACGTCCACTGTCCACGTGTCAGGACACAGATTATGCCCTGACGTGAGCTAGGTAGATGAACGAACAATTGCAATCGAAATTGACAGAGAAAGGAAGAACAAGAACAGAAATGCGAATAAGGAAAGTTTAACTGAATGAATTGAAACTTTATTCTTCCATACCGTTCCCAGGGAACACAACTGACTTCTATGTTTAGTACATGGGCCAAGCCCAACCAGCAAGGGCTCGCAGGCCCATACTCAACCCACTATTACTGGCTATTATAGGGCCCGGGTCATGACATTCACTCCCGCTTAAGCAGCAGCTTGCCCTCAAGCTGTGGTCAATGTAGAATATCTTCCTCGACACCAGTAATCTTCAGGGGTCTTCAATCATCAAATGGTAGAAGAGAACTTTACTCTTGCTGGTGCTCAAACTTCCAGAGGAGCTTAATTGTTCATAGACATATAATATATCTCCAATCTCCAAGGTGACCTCACTTAGGTGAAGTATAGGTATGTCTGTACTGAAACTCCCTTCTCAAACTGAAGTGTGGGCACCTGCGCTTGCTTAGTCACTGAGCACTTGCTGCTGATCCATAGAAACAGAGCACCCCCATTCTGGACATATTTCTGATCATGTGTCCATAATTTTTCTGCTGCAGCTAGGACAGATCCATTCACAACTACATCAGCATCAAGCACTTCAATCTGGTCCCTAATAATCTCCAGCAATGGATGCATCGATGTAGGAGTGGTAATAATATGTTGCATCGATATAGCATCACACCAGGAAACCCAAACTGAAGCACAAAGAGATATCCATGGTACAGCCCACTCTCTACTCAGCAAACCAACCAACAATCCCAAACATTGTTCATTCTCTGAAATTTTTGTATGGTCCCAAAAAGCTTCAACATCAGTGCTTTGATGAGAGTGTTGCGACATGCATGAGGAGATAATAGCAGACTCTTGTCATCATGTTGGCATGCTCCATCCCTTGTGTCACCCTCCTGTTTCTGAAGTACTGAAACTGCAAGTTATCGTGGGATGCCCATGGCTGAAAGTAATTACTGTTCCTGATCACTTGTTCTGTCTTGCTATGAGCTTGCTTACTTTGTCCATCCAAAAATAATCTCTGTAGTAAGAGCCTCTACCATGCAAGGTACGAATTACTGCAGCTCCATTGAAGCCTTTTTTTTTTTGAATTTTCACCGGGGGGGAGGCGTTCCCCACCTGTATTTCATTAGCAGTGGCCCCAAATGACCATATAGAGTTTACATCGTTTCATGTACAAGGGTTGCCAGACGGCAAGACAGAAGCAAATACAATGACTACTCTAGTCCTGCATTGCCATTTCAAATAATTGACACCATTTATCAGCTATGTGTTTCTTCTTCCGCTTCATCCGGGCCTTCCAAAGCTTTGCAGTTTCAATGCACTGTTGGAGTGCTTGAATTACCCCCGTGCTTTCGTTCCTGAAAATCTTAGCGTTCCTCGCCTTCCATAGTGTCCAGCAGCACAATGCAATGAACGCCGCGCACTCATCTCTCGGTACCCCAGGCAAAGGGGCTACTTGGTGCAGGTTACTGACGTCGTGCCCAATGACGTGTTGCATGTTTAGTCGTTCCCAAAATAGTTTCCCGAGCGAGCACCCGCTGATTATGTGCTCCGGCGTCTCATCGTGCTGCGCACAGATCTCACAGGTCTTATCAGGGACGACATGCTTCTTATGGAGGAGCACCCTGCACTGAATCCTTTTCTGGAGTAGTAACCACATGAAAAGTTGTACCCTCGGCGGAGCACAGTTGTTCCAAATGAAATCCGCAGCGTCATCTTTCCGGTGTCCTTGGGCCTTGATGAGACGATACACTGCTCCACTGTCAATTCCCCTTGAGTTTAGGAAAGGGGATACTCGTGTGTCTGGATCTTGGCTGAGATGTGTGGCTTCCATCAACTGTTGTATTTGCTGCAACTCGTTTTGTGCTGTTGCTGACAGCCTGCTGACAAGTGAGTCTTGTATCCCAATTTGAAACATCTCCTGCACTGAGGCGTCCTTCCTATTGCAGTGGCTAAAGACTGCCGGGAACCTCTCCGCAAGGGCCTCGTCGTGGTGCCAAACATCCAGCCAGAAAGAGGTCGATCTTCCATCGCCAATCTGCACCGTGGTGATCGCCTGATAGAGCGGGAGGATGGAGCGAAGCGTCTCCCAGTGTTGACCATGCACATCCCCCCGAAGTGTCGCAATGCAAGCACGTTCCCGCACCCAAGAAGCCCAGGCAGACTGCTGATCGGAGTGTAGCCTGTGAACTAATTTAAGCAGCAGGGCAATGTTGTGTGCCCCAAGGTCCCTGATGCCGAGCCCCCCTAACTCCTTCGAACACTCACATTCGCCCACGCCACCAGGTAGCTGGCAGGCGAGGCATGGCCATCAGTACTTCCAGACCAGAAAAAAGCCCCTTCTCCTTTTTATCCATGACCTGAATTGCCGATTGTGGAGCTGGAGAGAGCTCATTGCATATACCAACTGGCAGTCAATGACAAAGTTCACCAAGACAGCTCTGCCCATGGGGTTCAGAAGTTGTGCTTGCCAGGATCCAAGGTAACGGTCAGTTTTCTAAATGTATGGTGCAAAGGCCGACAAAGGTAGCTTGTGGATTGACAGTGGAAGACCCAAGTAAGTTTGCGGAAAAGAGTCCTTTCTGCAACCCAAAATCTGAACACAATCGTCAACGAGCTGGTGATCCATGTGTATGGGCACAAGCGCACTTTGTCGGGGTTGATTTGCAGGCCAGAGAACTCCGCAAACTGATTCAGTACTGCCTTGAGGTTGGCCGCATCTTCCCTTGTGCCGCGCATGACGATTAGCGTATCGTCGGCGTACTGTAGTGCGCACAAGGCAGATTAGCCTCCGTGGGGTGCTGCTTGATGGACTGACAAGCCTTGATCATACACTGTAGTGTCTCAGCCACCAGCAGGAAGAGATATGGGGATATTGGGTCCCCCTGACGCAGGCCCCTTTTACAGGAAATCCAAGGCCCCAGGCACCCATTCACTAACACCGCTGATCTTGAAGATTTCAGTAACTCATGCATCCATCGAATCCATAGTTCAGAGAAACCTCTTGCCTCATGACAGCGAAAAGCCCATCCCAGCACACTGTGTCAAAGGCTTTTGCGAAATCAAGCTTCAGAACAATGGCCGGCTTCTTTCTCTTGTGACAGACCTGAACCAACTCCGCAGCATAGACAAAAGTGTCAGAGATGGATCTCCCTCTGATGAAGCCAGTCTGTGAGGTGTCGATGAGATTTGGGATCTCCTGCTGAAGCCTTGTGGTGAGGATCTTAGACAGAATCTTGATGCTGCAGTTTTGCAGTAAATCGGCCTGAAGGCATTGACTTCCACTGCTCCCGGCTTCTTAGGTATTAGCACCATGTGTGATTTGTTTATCGGCTCTAGATCAGCTTCACCAGAGTGGAAAGCTGCAAGGAATTCCATGACTCGGTCCTTTACAGTCGGCCAGGCCGACTTGTAGAAAGCCGGCCCAAAGCCATCTGGCCCTGGGGCACTACAAGTGTTCATTGCTCTGATGGCTGTCACCGCTTCAGTGCTGCTAAACTGGTCATCAAGACTGCTGCCAGGGCGGTAAGCATGTGCATATAAGTCTTCCAAATCGATCATTACCGACGACCCTGCAAACCCCAACAATAGACCGAGAACTCGGTCAGTGCCAAGGTCTTGCCCGCATGACTGACCACATCTTCATTCTGCACCCGACCATTCTGATGAAATTTGTTCGTGCCCGGCCATGCGTTGCATTTGCATGGTGGAAGGCCGTGTTGGCATCAGACTCCCTGATCGCCTTGTGTTTGCTTTGCTTCCAGTAGGCGGCATTTTCCTTCACCGCCATTTCTAACTCTTGTTTTGCCAGCGCTCGCACCTGAAACTCTTGAGCAGACAGGCTTCTTGTTTCTTCGAAACAGTCAAAAAGTTGGATAATGAAACGACAGTTATGAATATGGTGTATTGGTGCCCTGTTACACCGATTCCAAACCTTTGCTGCAGCACGCGTCGCCTTGATGCAAGAGGCCAAGCGCTGCACCGCACAGTTCGATGGGGCGCCTCGCTGCCAAGCGGGAGAACCGCTGGGAGAAAGTTTGGGTTCAGCAGCCAATGCTTCAAAGCGGAAATGTCTTGACAACGGCAGGTTTGTTGCCAAGGAGAGCAAGAGCGGCGTGTGATCAGACGTCGGGCGGGAAGAGAAGATAGGCAGCAGAATGGGAAGAGGAGGTTGAACGCTACTGTCGGCAAGGACGCCGTCCAGCTTAGCTAAGATTGGGTTTGGCTGGTTGTTGCTCCAGGTATAGAGGCGGTCGGAGAGCACGATCTCAGAAAGTTGAAGGCTAGCAATGGAGTCGTTGAAGGCCGCCGCAAGAGTCGGATTGAACTGTCCGTTGTTCTGTCCTCCGACCCCTTACTAGGTTGAAATCGCCGAGGAGGACCCAAGGAGAGGTGAGAAGCTGCGGCAGGTCATTTAGAGAGTGGAGGAAAGGGACTGAGCCGGAATGCTCTAACGGTCCGTAGACGTTTGTGACTGAGAAGTCAAGGTTGGAGACGTTGCAGCTCAAAGAGGTGATGAGGGTTTCGGATGTATGGTGTGCACTTTGTAGGAGAAGACAGCCGGGTTCCAAGTTGTAAGGATTCCTCCTCGCGTGCCATCAGCCGGAACAAACACGGGCGGAGGAGGAGAGGGGCTGTGGGAGGAAGGACCTAGCTTTGAATAAGCTGATATCCGAGAGTTTTGTTTCCTCGCAAACAAACGATCGACGATTTGCATCACAGAGCCAAGCTTACGCACCACCTTGCACTTGTCCGAGTCACCTAAACCGCGTCACGCTCCAACACACAAATGTAAAAGTTGCGATTGTTCAATTCATTGGTAACGAGTTAAACACCGAGCAGCTCTGGACGCAGGGCGAGACCGTGCGCCAGCAAGTTCATTACAACCAAAGTGAACAGCGAAAAGTAAGACACAACATCTAAACGACAACAACGAAACGACGATACAGACACCTTCTAATGGGCGATTCCCGCCGACGCCGTAGGAGGTGTGAGCCGCAATCGGTAGAAGCGGTGAGGAGCTTCATGGAGTCGGCGGGGCACCACAACGCCCCGGACGTTCTTGCATCCCAGGCCGGCCGCGCCAATGAGCTTGCGCAGGTCACGTGTGTTGGCTTGAGGTTGCTGCATGACAGATGTTGGAAGTCCTGACATGCTTCTGAGCTTTGCGGTGCAGCCCGAGAGGGTGTTCGGCGCCGCTTGCGCCGTGATCGCGCGGGTCGTCATGTCGACGAACTCGGCTGGAGCCTTGGCAGCCAGCCTGGTGCTTGTGCGTATGGCGGCGTCAGCAGTTGGCGCGTTGGCCACCGCCAGCGCGCCGACCACCGGCGCGAGCGGCACGAACGCGACGACGGCTGTAGGTGATCACCGGGTTTGGAGTGCGGCGCGCGGCGCCGTGAGTGGGCGCACAACCACCGCGGGAAAGGCGGCGTTAGCGGCCGGATCGACCACCGGCGCGGCGTGGCGGCGGGCGGAGTCCGCAACGCCAGCGTAGGGCGCCGGTGAGCTCGAGCTCGCTGAAGGCGGTGGATTCCCCCTCTCGAGCGAAAGGGGGAGACCGGCGGTGCGCCAGAGAGACGCCGATCCCCGCCACCGGGCGGGGACATGGCGCCAAGATTGGCCTGGTGGCGGCCGCGAAGCGGTTGACACCAGCGTGCGGGCCCCAGTGGTCGTTGTCGCTGTTGAGGGTGCGGCTGTGGGCGACGTTGCCGGAGGCGAGAGGGCCGCTCGGCCTCATGGTCGGGCCCGCCTCTCCCGGCGGCGGCGGACTAAAGAACGGCGCCAAGTTGCCGCTGCCATCGAGCCGGTAGTCGCGCGGCCAAACACGGATCGGGGAGGACACGTGCCAGCCCCGCCCCGCCGGGGGCCCTTCTTGGCCGAGATCCGAACCTCACGTGGGATGAGCAGGCGGTCGACCGAGCGGGAGGCGCAGTGCTCAAAGTGTTGGACGTGAGGCACGCCGGGTCGATCTCCGCCACCGCCGAAGCCGAGAAGCACTGCGGATCTTCAACGCACCAATGCTCGTTGGGAAGTCCGCCACCGCCACAAACGCGAGCCGTGGGAGTGAAGTTGAACCCGTTGTTGGTCTCCTCCGGGCACCTCCGGCCGAGACGACGTGGGTCGTCCCACTCCACCGGGCTCCTCGGCGTGGGTCGTCGCGCGGCGGGCGATCGAATCGCAGCGCAGGGCATGGCTCCACGCGACGATGGGACGGCGTCTACCGGGAGGAGCGAGGTCCACGCGAAGCGCGGTCTGCAGCGCCAGAGAAACTCGCCGACCTCCACAAAGACGCACCGGCGGGTCGATGTAGGCGGAAACAGAGCTTCTCCGTAAGCCCGGCGCCCTAGAGAGACCCAGGCGTCGATGTAGCGGGCGGCGTTCATCCAGCGGGGTGCTACCGGGAGTCGAGCCGCTGGAAATGGTCGCCTCAGACCCCCGGAAATCGCCGCCGTAACGCCATCCCAAGGTGGGAGACGAGCCTCGAAGGATGCGGCGAGGCGTTCCAGCAGCCGGGTGGTGGAGGCAGCCGACGACAGGCAGCGCGGCCGCCGCGGCATCAGCGGTGAGCGACGACGGGCTTCCCCGGACGACTCGAGGACGCCGTGGCGATGCCGGCCGGGCCACGCCCGAGCCCGGCACAAAGCGATCCACACACCGGGGACCGGCCGGAGCGGCTCCAGGATCTGCGGTGTCGACGACCCGACGACGTGGCCCGGCGCGGGGGCGACGAGGAGGAGGGCACCACGTTCACCGGGTCGTAGGTCGCGGTGTGGAAGGTGAACTCGTTCGCCGGGAGCAGCGACGCGACTGGGAGCCGCGGCACCGGGCGGCGGTGCCTGCCTCGGGCGACGAGAGTCACAGCCACGGCGACTGGGCGCAACATTGCGCGATGGCCAAGCAGCGGGAGCGGGCGAGCGGGTCGGGAAGAGGTGACGGCATGGTGCACCTCGAGCTGCGTGACCGGAGCGGTGGCGTACTGCGGCAAAAGCATGTCCACGGCAGTCGCGAACTCGTGAGGGTGAGGTGAGAGGCAACGGAAACAAGTGCCCTAAGTGGGCGGGTGGGCGCTTAGGGGTTTTGAGAGGTCGGGCGAGCCGGTTTCGGAGGCGTTAGGACGACTTGAAGGTAGGAACGCCCGGGTAGTTGGGCATTGAAGCCGCCTTGCAACGATGTGACGGGCGGCGCCGCTCCCAGCAGGGAGACATGACCACCACCGTGTCCGGACAGCGGCAAACGTGGCCATGGCGAGGCGGCAAAACCGGTACATTCAAAAGATTTGCTGGGACGGTCCCAAAGCAAATCTCGGTTCGTGAGGCCGGGCGCCGGCGCAGAAGCTCGGCCGGGCCGGCCATTACGCCGCTTGCGTGAGCTGCCCGCTTGAGAAATAATCGCGTCATGGCGTGGCAGGGGCAGCGTGGGCAGGCGCCAAACGGCCGCCCCCGCCGCCAGGTAGGACGCGCGGAGGAAGAGAGAGTTTTCCGTGTCTAGGCGCATGACACCATGAACGGCCAGAGCATTGGCAAAGTTCTGGCTCGAAACCATGAATTTGAACACGCACTCATTGATGCGCAGCACTCTAAGGCTAACCGGACGAGGTGCAAGGATGGAGTTCAAGGCGCTGAATGAAAAATGATCAAACGTAGTTCACGGGAGGGAGGTGTTACCCGAGCGTAGCCGGCGACGAGGACGGGCAAGGAGGTTCGACCGCGGTGTCGTAAAGTTGCTCAAAGAAGAAGGTCGCGAATCTCCCGGCGCGCGGCAGGAAGCTCCGTTGACGACGACGGCAAAGCGGAGCTCCGCCGCATGCATCAAGGCGACGAGAGAACTCGCCGCTTGGGCGGCGGCAGCGCCCGGGCGACGACCGGAGGAAACGGTGGCAGGGGGCCGAGGGGGGTTCGGGGGTGGTGGAGGGTGCGGTGGGGGAGGGGACGGGAGGGCGGCGGAGGGGTTGAAGGCGGTGGCGAGGAAGGCGGTGGAGGCGCAGGCGAAGAATGCCGCGAGGTCGCCCTCGTGAGAGACGAGGACTACCATCTCTTCGGAGACATCCATTGAAGCCTTCAGAGTCACTGAATATTGGTGTGCAATGTGGCAACCATAACATACTCTGATGCACTACTGGGATTAGTGCCAATAGAAATTTAGAAGGGATACCATGCTGAACTCTACTGCCCTGTCGATCAGGTGACCATGGAACTAGTAACAGCTCAAACCCATTTGCTGCAAGACAATGGCAGATATATGCTATGCAAATACTCTGGACACAAGCTGAGCAGTAAACATTATCCAATAATGGCACCAATATAAGAAGCTGAGTTGTAATTGAGAAGCTGAAACTGAATATGGAATACCAATCATAATCTTGCCAGCCAAAACTCCATACCCAATCTGGCTGTGAGCAACTGACTCGAACTGATGCATCGTTCTGGAATAGCAG